>DWMZ01006387.1:0-10350 GCA_018249855.1 Eueides tales michaeli | reverse complement strand
TTTATTTATTTCACTACATCTATTACGATGTCAGATGACTTTAATCTATTACGTTGTCAGTTAGGAATATTTCAAGTAATTGATATTTATTGGCTTTCTTTTATGGAAACTATTATATGTTCTGGGTAGAAACATAAAAAATATATCACCAATCTTTACGTTATAATAAAATTTTCAATTTTGTCCAGAAGCTTTTGTATTGGCAAACTAAATAACAGCCTGACAGACAGACAAAAAATACGCTGAATGGATGTGGGTAAGTGATTACCGCCGCCCACATCCATGAGTAGCACTAGGGTTAAACACGCTTTCGGTGGATGAGCTTTTTGAAGAAATCCATGTCTCATCGACCTTTAATCACTGTTGCAGGTAGATCACTCCACAGTTCCTACTAAGTTCACACGAATCCCATAGTAGTAGAAGGGCCATGTATCTAGACAGTGTGGACGATGTGGTATTTATTCTTGTAACCTACTGTGCGCTTAGAAAATTCGGCGATTTGTTCTAGACCAAAAAGCTTCCTAGATCATTTCTTTTGATAACTGCTGTAGGTAGTTAATCAAGTCAGTGTCAAACCTTTCAGTAATTATTGGGTCCCCAAGGATTCGGTCGGCTCTACGTTGTATGTGATCAAATGGGTCAGTAATGCTGTCACGCCGAATCTGGGACCTGTCCAATTGCGAATAACACTCTGTTTCTTCGAGGCCAACTTAGCCTTGCTTTTAAGATGATCACGGTACTGGAACAGTTACTTTAAACGCTAAGGTATGCTGATATTGGACGCAGTTTTAAGAGAGGTGTTCTTGAAAATATGCGTTATGACGAATGAGGTCTTTTCAATTTGGCGTTGGATAGAACCAGGTTTCTATAATCAATATAATCAAAAGAAAATATTAATTTCCGCATTGAAGACGTTTTTCTGATAAAAACTTGCGCACCTTCATAAGTTGGTGGTATAGACTGTGTTAATGTCTTAAAATTTTGAACATAATTAGAATTTATCAGCACAAGAGAACATTTACACGCATGACAACTGCGCCCAAGATCTAAATCGATTGTCATTTATTCATGTAAATTGGTTACATCCAAAGTGGATGTATTATATTGCCTTTATTTACATGTAACCTTTCTGGATGATATTTTTCTAACCAGAGGACTCTATATACATATATTATACATATGTAAGTGATGTATACGTATATAGAATCTTCCAGTTGTTATATCAGAGGCAATGTTAAGTACCGCCACTCAACACGCAATGAATTAAAAATTAAGCATAAAATATGAAATGGAGTATTTCGCTACTCCTTCTCCTCTCCTTTACCTGTCTTGCTCAGTACCTTCGAGATTTTACTATAAACTAGAAAAAAAATACAATATATAATTGTTCCTCAATATTAGTTAAACATTTATATTCATAGCGGTATTTATATTTATGCACTAATATTATTTATCGGAAGATTAAGTTTGACTTAATTATAGTGCTAATAGTTCATTCATCAAAGAAAACCAAGCGCGTATTGTGTCACATTTAACGTTTTGATAGCCCCCTGTATGTAAATCAGAATAACCTCGGGCTAAAATGTCATACGTCGTACACAACACTTAGAAAATTCCTTTTATATTTAAATAAATCCCTTTTTAGAAATCTAAATATGATTTGAATCCACTATCATCGATCCTAAACATCAGTTTCAACAAGTTAAAAGAAACATCCAGTCCAACCGAGCAATTTCAAACAAATCTATCTTTTAAGTCATTTTTGTAAAATTCCGAGTTTTCCCTGAAGATAGCAGAAATTAAAAGATAAATGGTCTTTTTAGCACAGCGTTACCAACGTGTTGCGTTCGTTCTCCGTAAGGCTGGAGCTGAGCAATTATAGTCATTCCCTTTTAAAAGTAGGCTTCCTCAATCCTAGCTATGGCACTTTAATCAGCTTCTATCTTTAATTATGTCAGTTTTGCATTTAAAATTGCAATTTCTGTGATGTTTTTTGTTTCTTCGTCTCTCCTAATAGTTTTGTATATGAAAAGGTTTTTACTAGTCTTTTCGATCCTTCACACTGTTCACATGTAATATATAGGTATACCAGGGTAGAGAAAGGGAACCTAATGGCAAGCTTTGATATTATTTACTACAAAATATCATAATTTCTCTAAAATTATTAATAATAATAGTTATATAAAGTATAAATGAAAGAATTATACTTACATTTAGGTCGAAAAAAAAAATTAGCTGTAGTCTATGATACAAATACGATAAGGTCAACGGTATATTTAACGGTCATATCACTCACAAATTATATATTTATTCACTCACTCACTCGCTCGCTCAGCTTTACACTGCATCCTGCACGGTAGACAGAGGGAACATGGGAGCCTAGGGTAAGACACTTCTTTCCGATACCCACTTTTCGCCGAATTTGAGGCATTGAATGCTAAGTGGCGGAACTCAACGCCTACCTCTACTTTGGCTCTACCTTGTTACCAGAGCGAAGAAATGAAAACATTAAATGTTTGAATTGAAAATATCAAGTATTTTATTTCCTCTAGTGGGGATCGAACCCACAACCTGTCGCGTTTACAGTCAAATGTATGTACCCTTGCGCAACGACAATCCTCAATTTGATACCAATATCTGTAAATGTTATTTACGGATTGGCTTATATAGAATTTATCATTTAAAACAAATGCAATTATGTCAGAGGCGTCTCGTGCCAACACGCAATGCCTCCAATTCGGCGGAAAGTAGGGAACGGAATAGGAACGGAGTGTCTAAACTTTAGGTTCCCGAGTTCCCTCTGCCTACCCTGCCATGTGCGGGATACAGCGTGATGCTAAAAAAATATCATCGTTGAAACAAATGAGCATTTAAGATAACATACAATATTTAAAATTAAAAGGACCCGTATCCCAAACAATCACTATCTCATTTTAGCAAAGTGCAAAATATACCACTACGATGCACAATAAAAAAAGCCACGCTCGGTTTATTCAATCAGAATTTGTGGTGTCACAGGCAGATGCACAAACAGACAAACTTATCACACCGTTCTAATTGCTTCGGGGGTTGAAAATATCCCAGTAGTTAATCACTAAAAGTTTTGATTAGACTCTATGAATAGTGCAATTAGAACTATTAGTAGATTACTTTTTTAGAAAAAGTATAAAGATTGGAAAATAAAATAGCAAAGCTTCACGCTGTATCCTGCACATGGCAGGGTAGGCAGAGGAAACTTGGGAACCTAGTGTTAAGACACTCCGTTTCACTTCCGTTGCCCACTTGGATTTAGCGGGCAATTAATAATTTGAACATGGCACTACGCTACGTTCATATTTTAATGTTTTCTACAACAAAAGTTTTATTCAAAAGTATTAAATATGTGTAAAAATATAAAAACTTTTATTTTATATTGTAATATTGAAGTAAGGCGAGTGATCACTTAATATAGAAAATGAATTTTAATGTTACATACATTCACTTATGACACAATAAAACTGTTTTATATATATTTATATTTAGCGTCAAGAAAATAATGAATTTGTAGTTTATTTTAGCAGTTCCAAAGTTGTGCACTATTTTTTTTTTTAATTTTAGACGAAGGTGTGTTTGACTAATAAAGTTATTAAATTTTTGTAATAATTGTTCATATTCTTTATTTTTGAACTCCGAACGAAGTGCAAAACACTTTACTTTTTGAGAACTAGCTGGATTGCGGAACCTAACGCTGCGTATTGTGTCATTACCAGAGCGTGGCAATAAAATTTTGACCCGAGTGGAAATCGAGTCTATAAATATTCTTTAAAAGCCATGAAAATTGTGCTTAGTGAAATATTATCCTACACTTTGTTATGATATAAACAATCACTTAATCTATGATCTCCTATCATTAATCTGCTAATGCTAAATAAAAAGCTATGAGATTTGTACATCTAGGAATGAAATTACGCTCACGCAACGCTACCTAGGATGCCACTAATGGCGTTTTGCGTAGTTTACATGAAAATTATGTTCGCCAAACCTGTCGGGCACAAGCTTGCCTTGTAAATGCAGTGTGAGTTCGAATTCTACTCTAGAGTAGGAAAATATTTAACATTTTTACTTCTTTGTTCTGTTGTTTTTTTTCTTTTTTTTTAGCTTTACGCTGTATCCCGTACGATGCAGGGTAGGCAGAGGGAACCCGGGAACCTAGTGTTAAGAGACTCCGTTTCACTCCCGTTCCCCACTTTCCGCAGAATTTGAGGCATTGCGTGTTGAGTGGCGAAATTCAACGCTGCGCTTTGCCTTATTACTAGAGCTAAGAAATGATTGAAAACATTAAATATTTCATTTCCTCGACTGGGGATCGAAGGCAGAACCTGTCGGTTACAGTCACACGCGTGTACCGCTGCGCCACGACAGGCCTCAAAAAGCTTCAACAAAGGGCTTCTGGTAAAAAGACAAAAGAACGCGGCGTTGAATTTCGCTACAAATTTCGCTCAAATTAGATGGAAGGTAGGGAACTGAAGTGTATTAACATTCGCCTGAATACCGTAAGGTACATTTGCCTACAAATATATACAGTGTTAAGCTGAAACAAATGGCAATATATTTTTTTAAAAAACAATAGTAGACACCGACGGCCGCACAGATCTTTTCACGGAAAAACTTGCCGAAATAGATCTAAACTAGCAAACAATTTTTTGGATGCTGTTTTGGACAATACAAAGAAACTATTTCAAGCACCCTGTGTTTCGAAACACAAAAAAATATGAGTATTCAGCGATGATATAACGAAATAACGCTAAAGAAAATCTGATATCAAAATATGTTTTTTATTTTATCTCTACAACACAAGTATGGCATCTACAGTAAAAATGAAAAACAGGCGCGGCTCAGTAATTAGTTGTCAGTGTCGATGCGACGGCCTGTCAACGTCGAAGTACGCTTTTGGCATTTTTATTTGAAGAGACAGTGCTTTGTTGCAAGTTTGTTTATTGGTACAATAAAATTTTTAATGTTATGTGTTGAATATAAGTTTCAGTTGATCAACAAGGTTGACGCTGTATCCCGATTATAGTAAGATATAGAGAACATAGTATTTCTCAATTTTTCTAAACAGTTTTTAAGAAATTTAGCAGCTCAATAACGCTCTTTGTCATTTTACCAAAGCAAGAAAATGAAAATTCATTTGCCTGAATGGGACTCGAACTTGTACATATAATTCTGTTTTTGTTGTCTGTTTGTTTTAATTTTAGTTAAATAGTTCATTAAATAACACTTTGGCGTGGAGTGACTGACAGTGACTGATTGTTTTAATGTGTTTATTATTTAAGACTTATTTAAAAAAACTCTACTTAAATTAACAGGACCATTAATTTCTAGTACGATAGTAATGTGAAAAGAGTGTCTGAAGTTGACTCTATCTACTCTGCTGTTGTATGCGGGAAAAAAACACGAATCAGATCATCACAGATCTTTCACTTAAATTAAAAAATGTGTAATATTAAAATAATATACAGAAATAGAATAAAAAATTATTTCCTTTAATATACTAAATAAAACAAAAAGAAGGTTTCATTCAATATTGTTTGTCATAAATTATACCTGAGAGAAACTCTTATATTAAATAATTCAAAGTTCATAAATAACACTGGCTTCCTTAACCATTTAAGATGAGTATTTTTAATACTCCCCTAAAGTTCCTAAGTGCCCTTAGCAAATTCATGAAAGTTGAAATTTCCTGAAGCCTCACTTTGTTAGAGCCGAGGCCCAAAGACTTGAAATTTTTTGGGTCAATCGTCCTTGTTTTTGGGTAAACTTTTGAAGAAAAATAGTAACGGCGGATGCTAGTGGTCGCTTGTTTTTTTATGTAAATATTTAAATGTGGAATGAATTTGAATATTTATGCAAGAGGTTTGTTTCTTTGTTTTCGCTTGATTTCAATAATTCCACGTTTATTTTTGTTGGTTATAAAATGTTTGGTAATTATTGGTTTTTGTGTCTTGTACTATAAGATTCGATTATTTTTTAATTATGTTTTGTCAAATGTTCTATATACATATATAGGAATCGCCTAGAAATATCTGATACTTTATGAAGGTAAAATACAACTATCGTGGGAGAAAAGCATATGGAACTCTAATCTGGCGATAGAAGTCAGGACTAGTGACGACAGAGATAATCCACTCCCATAAAAAGCACTGGTTGAAAATAGGGTTCAAGGTCTTGACATTCAGTTTGGTGCAGGTGCTGAAGGAACGAAATACGAATTAATGAAAAGGTGGCTTTGCTCATGGTAACTATTTTATAAGCAACTATATCACTATAGTGCAGAGAAAAATATGATATATAATTCATTTGATAAACATTTAAGTGGAAAAAAATCACATTACGTTCTTTGTTTAGACCTAGCAGCCACAGGGTTGCGGCACACTTAGCTGCCAGAAGGCTTCTTCACAGCTCCAACGACTTGAAGGGAGGTCTTCTCAAATCATTGAAACTGTGAGGAAGCTAAAAGAAACGATGAAACCAGGCGCTTATACTGAGGCGCTGTAGAGACATGCACGAACGATCCAGCGGCATTTGATTTACGTGGAGAGGCTTTTCGCTTAGTTTTAGTGGGTGGTATTATATTTAATTCCAGTAAATCCTACAGTACTACTGGTCCCTCCTGGGAGCCTCTTGGTGCACACACAAAACGGGGTGGCTGCAAACTGATTCCAGTACCTGCTTTGGAGGGTATCTGTGTTCAAAGGGGCGCGGCTGCTCGGACAAGCCCCTCTCTCTTTTGTAACTAACAGCTTATGTTACACTATCCCCCTGTACCAATCCGTAGGCTACACCAGGTGGGTCCAGTATACCTACCCCAGGGCTTTACCGCAGTAGCAGGAACCAATTTCGGCAGGTCTGGCCTCTACCAGTTACGTAGTAGTACTTCTAGAGGAAGTCGCCCCACGCAATCTCTAACCATCAATCAGCCGGAAGGCGGTCGTTGGTCATGCTACCTCATTTTATCGTTCGTTCTAAATAGCGCTAGCTCCACCAGGCAGCCCTTCGCCTTGAGGCGGTGAAGACACACTTATCTGGAAAATGAGGTAACGTGATCAACGAACGGCTTCTTGCTGGTTGGCGGTTACGCCTGTTGCCTGCCAGAATGGATCCCTGCTACCTAAGCCCGGAGGCAGGTATATTGGTCCTCACTGGTGTTACTATAAGGTAGGTACAGGGGGACAGTATAACATAAATCTGTTAATCTTGAGAGGTCCCTAAAGCATGTTTATCTTGCATACAGATAGTCAACATAGATGTATGTCCTAGCGACAAAAAAAAGGTGAATTACAAATAACTCGAGTTAACTTGCTAGTTTATCCATACCAACCTATCTAAAGTTACCTGAAAACTTATATTTCATACTTATAGTTAATAATATGAGGTAAATAGTTAGTTTGTTTGTATGAGCTTACCTCAGGAATTACTAGGATTCAATTTTTTTTCTGTTCTTGCGTTTAGAATTACCTAGGGCATTTAAAGTATGTTAAGAGTACCTGCATATTTCTATTCGTTCTCTTAAAGCCACAAGTTAACGTATTATTTATATATGTATGTAGCTCAGGACACAGTTGCACGCTTCTGTCCTTGCACCATGACAGGCCACGACAAAGTCGAGTCGCAACGCGATATACGTAAGTTATGGATTCGATTTCATCTCGAGGAAAAGAACAATTTAATATTTTTATTTTTACTCTCTGGTAACGAGGTAAAGCGGGGCATTGAGTTTCGCTACTCAACAGATTCTGGGTAATGGCCCAAATGCGACGAAAGTGTTTTATTGTGGACGGACTGCATTAACTCTAAGTTCTCAGGTTCCCTCTGCCTTCCCTATTATGTGCAGGATACAGCATGGAGATAGAAAAATATACTACTCGTTAACATATGTGTATCATTTTAAATAACACCACAAAAATATTTCTACATAAATTTCAACCCCTTACATGCTTGAAAAGTCATTTCTCAGCAATTTTCATAATATCTATCTATTATATTTTATAAAATCTGTAAGCTTTTCCCGTATAGCTTTTTATATGACCAAAATGGACGTAACAACTTGCAGTTTTTCGTGCAAAAAGGAGATTACCCAACTTCCACACGTCATATCCATCCTCTATAACTCAAAACTTTTTACATATATTTTAAATTTTCTTTATTAACTTTAATATGAAAGGTGCAGACTGGTGGTTCATGATTTTAATATTATATGGATCGAAATATACGTACAATATATTTTAGCCACACGCTCTGCCTAATTTTTGAGTCATTATATGTTGGAGGTGAGTTAAACGCAGCGGAACGTCTTCTTTCCAGAGTGAGGAATTCGTATGGGCAAAGTTACTGTTTAACTGCGTTTAACGCTTCGTCTTCTTTCCAGAGTGAGGAATTGGAAATATTTCATTACCTACAACCGTCGCAATTATAATCAGAAGCTATACAATTGTACAATATTTATAGATGGCAATGAAAAATCAAGGCTTTTTAAAAAGATGTTATAACATCCGACTACTCGATTCTTATATGACAATGTTCCATTTTTTCACATTATGGCAGAGGCACTATGAACATGGAATTCCGTTTCATTACTCAACAACCGAACCTCAATAAGCGGTGGAAATCAGAAGCAACGTTTTGACATCCAACCAAGCAATGGTTCCGTATTAATTTCAACATATCATGAGATCATTTACATAAGGGGATTCATCTACAACCCATTAACCGTATCCCTGATCGATACGTCTTAGAAACTTAATTTTTTGTACTCCAGAACACAGCTTTGAATATTTGAAATGACCTTCAAAGTTGGACAGATGAATAATAATATGATCCTATATGGGTTTCTTATAATGTGACTGTCAACGCGACAGGTTATGGATTCGATACCCACACGAGTAAATATTTTTAAATAATGTATTTATTTTAAAGTTTTCATTTCTTCGCTCTGGTAACAAAACAAAGCGCGGTGTTGAGCCACGCCACTCAACGCACAATGCCTTAAATTCTTTGGAAAATAAGTAACGGAACGGGGTTGTCTTAACAATAGGTTCGCAAGCTCTCATTCTACCCTGCCATGTGCGGGATACAGTGTGAATCTGAGGGTTCCTTATGAGGTACGAAACCTTAAAAACAAGGGTAAAGAACCTTACCAACCACTGTACTGTACTGTATTTAATTTAAACCGTTTTACATTTTATTTAAGCCACGTTTTAATTTAATTCAAGCTATGTTTTAATTTAATTTGAACCAATTTTAAATTAAAAGATAATATGATATCAAGGTTATTAGCGGTTTACCACTTCTATATAGTTGACTAGGGTTACTGTAACTTAATCTAGTATAAATACAGATATAATGTATCATTGACAAGGTCTGTTTACTGAGGTTTATATAACTTAACTGAAATAATGATATTTATTATTTAATATGATCTAGGGGTTTGGCTGTAATCGCGACGTTAGTGAGTTCAATCCCGAAAGATGAAATAACAATCAGTTCTATCTGATTAATACAGGGGGGTTATAGCATGAGCTATTTTTCAGCTTCACGCTGTATCACATAGTTCGCAAGGTAGGCAGGAACTTGGGAACATAGAGTTGAGTCACTCCGTTCTCCACTTTCCACCAAATTTGAAGCATTGCGTGCTAACTGACGGATCTTAACGGTAAAGAAGACGATTTAATAGATATTTTCCACTAACCAACATAAAAAGGAGGTTATCAGTTTGATATGTTCGTAGGTACGTGACATGGTTAGAATTGGCTAACAATTTTGAGTATGATTTTTTAAATGGACACTCATGTTTTTAGTACATATACAACGTATCTATGCAATAAAAATATTTTTACTATGGTTTGTTATTCCTAATTGACTCTGTATTAGAATACTCGAAAATATATAATAAAATATATTTTGCTAAAATATTGAATTTTTTATAGAATATTTAAGTTTCACAACGTAAAATCGTTCGGTTATAATTGGAACGTTTTTGATAGTATGTTTTTGATTGCTACTATTTTGTATGGTGTGTATTAGAAGTTAACTGTTCTTTTTTTCTATTTCAATCTTTAGTTAATAGAGTTGGCCGATAAAAAATACTACTAAAGTTAAAAGCGTACGTTTCCCAACTGAAGAAATTAAATGGGGTAAAGGTGGAAAACTTATTATTCTTTATTAGATTTTTCACATTTTCCACCATTTTTAATAAGTGCTCCCGTTTTCTTCTTAGTAAAGACGTTGTATGTGTCAGAGAGGAGAATTTGAATATTTTAACCAAAAAGGTTAATCTTACACCAATGCTACAAAATATTTTAAAATACATTT
>DWMZ01006386.1:0-10351 GCA_018249855.1 Eueides tales michaeli | reverse complement strand
TATATATATATATATATATATATATATATATATATATATATATATATATATATATATATATATATATATATATATATATATATATATATATATATATATATATATATATATATAACTTTTATTATTTAAAAAAAAATGGGATATAGGGGAATTAAAAAGTATGAGTAAATGCCTTTTTCCCGAGGGTCTCAGGACGGGGCACTTATTAAAATCGACCAGATCGTGGAAAATTTGAGATATCTAATATAATCGTAAATGATAATTTGAAAATTTTATACATTTATATACATTTAAGGACCTTATTAAATTCCTTATACTTATAGCCAAACATATTTTTCTTTGATTTTATGTACTTGTTTTAGTTCGTCTCCAAAAGGACTATGTATCACCATAATAACTTTGAATAACCATAACGTGATGAAAGAAAGTGGGTGGATAAAAACATATAAAGAAAGTGGTTGATTCGCAATTCAAACATCTGTTGATGAAAATACATTATTCCTTTGTCTGATTTCATTGCTTTGCATCGCTTAAACCAATTTGACGTACCCATACCATGAAGCCTAGAGAATTATTCGTTTTTTCCGTTTCTAGTTACATACCTTGAATTATAATTATCAATGTTGGCGCTTAGAGCTTTTTGCCTTAATTAAAAAAAAAATAAGTCATGATATTTTCGTGTGAGCAACACTTATTTTGCAACAAAATATTCGTACATTTATGCAGATGAATTAAAAAAATGAAAAAACAATTGATATTTCGTATAAATGTCGGTCGGGCTTGGTTTTCTCAAAATGTCTTTTTTTTTTTGAAAATCTAATTTTAAACGTCTCTGGTGTAAAATTCGGAAAATGGCGTTTAGGCATAATAGCCTTTCTACCGTCGATATGTATGGTTTGTCAGGGAGGGATTGCCTAAGCTGATAAGGCCGCCCTTACACCAAAATAGTATTTATCTCTTTTATTTATATTTTCATTATTACTTGTATAATCACGTTGGTGTAATAAAGCATTAAAATTAAAGATATAATAAAATACTTTGTATAATTCAAAGAAGGAAGTAACTGCATTTTATATTTTTATCTATATATTAATGGTTTTTTTTTCTATATATTATTAAAATTTATTTAATAAATCTTCCATATACAAACAGTGATCGGTTACATATTTGTTATATGTATAGATATAGCTTTCTTTAAAGTGTGGAAATGAACCAACAACCTCAATGTTCAATAAAGATATTTTTTTAATATTTAACAATTGTAAATTATTGTGCAATACTCTGCTTTGATTAATTTAGAATAAAACCAGAACTTGCTGTCGTGACGCAGTGGCACAAGTGACTAAGCGCGACAGGTCGTGGGTTTGATACAAATTCGAGGAAATGAAATATTTCATATTTTTATTTCTCCCTTATATATTGATAACAAGGCGGCGTTGAGTTCTACTACTCAACATACAATGCTTCAAATTCAGCGGACAGTGGGGAATGGAACAGAGTGTCTTGACACTAGGTTCCCAAATTCCCTTTTTTTACTCTGCCATATAGGGGACAACACCAAAAACTGAAAAAAGTAATAACGAATGAAGCCTGTGGCTTGTGAATGTGAAAAATATGCCACTGGCTGACACCAGTGGCACATTTACACATTCACAAGCCTTGCTGGATGCTATCGTACTACTGTTTAATTTTGTTTCTGTAAAGTACGACTTTATAGGAATGGAGTGTCTTAACACTATGTTTACAAGTGCCCTCTGCTTACCCTGTCATGTGCGACACTGCGATTCAGCGGGTAGCAGAGAAATCTTGTATTAAGTATAGGCATTGCGTGTTGAATGGCAGGAATCAAAGTCTCATTATCAAAGGATATGAATACTTATATGAAATATTTAATTTTCTCGAGAGTGAATCAAAGCCATAACATATCCCATTCACAGTAGCACGTTTATATTTCTCGCTACAAATGAGAACAGTCACACAAATTAAAATGGCACAATAAAATTGCAGTTGAAATGGCTCATATTTTGCTCAAAAGACCACAAATAAAAACATGAAAATTATGTGAACATAAAAAAATATTTGTTTTTAATGTATGAACTAATTCTTTGAAAGAATAAAATCTTTTGATAAATCATTTTATAATTAAAAACGATTAACAAATTGCATGTTGATACTTTATCGATAAAAGTAGTTACAAATATCACAGATGTACAAAATAATTTATCTGTGCATTATTATGTTTTTATGAATTTATTGATGTTATCATTAAATTTAAACCTAAACTTAATATTTTAAAGATAATTTATAAGTAAAAGCTGTCTGGTGAAATGATTTAAGGATCTTTGGACGATTTTAGAAATTATTTTTAATTCTATTTTTGAATTGTCTCATGTATCTTATCTGTAATAACATGTAAAAAAGTTGTGTCTGTACATTGAATATATTCCAAAAAATGTAGTTAGGCTTTAAGTAATTAAAGAAATATGTACACACACACACACACACATATATATATATATATATATATATATATATATATATATATATATATATATATATATATATATATATATATATATAAGCTGTAAGAAATAATTAAATGCGTCCACAATAGAAGCTTGATGAGAACCCTCAGTGAGCCACTTCGACTCGCACTCGACCGGTTTTCCTTTATCAATGACGTAATGCGAAATATTAGTAATATCGTTTAATCCTACTCGTAAAATATTAATTAGTATCTACTAGAAAAAAAATGTTTTTAATTGTTAAGGAGTGGAGTTTTGAGTGTCTTTGATTTTATAAAGTAGACTATATATATTTTTTTTTATAGCTTCACGCTGTATCCCGTACGAGGCACGGTAGGCAGAAAGAACTTGGAAATCTAGTGTTAAGACACTCCGTTCCACTTCCCTTCCCCACTTCCCGCCGGATTTGAGGCATTGCGTGTTGAGTGGCGGAACTCAACGCCGCGCTTTGCCTTAAATGAAACATTAGATGTTTAAATTGAAAATATTAAATATTTCATTTCCCCGAGTGTGTATCGAACCCACAACCTATCGGTTACAGTCACACGCTTGTGCCGCTGCGCCGCGACAGGCCTCAAGCAAGCAGACTAGGAATATTAATTTTGATATATTGTTTTTATTAGTATAGGTACAAATACGCCTCGGTGCCAGAGTAAAAAGAGATGAAATTATTAAATATTTCATTTCCTCGAACGTGGATCGAAATCCTGAAACAGTCCAAGAACCCTGTTGCGTTTACCATCGCACGCTTACGTCCTTGCGTCAAGACAGGCCTCAAGCACTTAGTTACTGAGGCTTTTTGAATTTTGACTTAAACGATTTGCGATATGGCGAATTTTATAGCAAATTGATTAGTCTTGGATTAAAATTCAAAAAAAAAAAAAAAACTATTAATAACAAGCTTAACAAGTCCATTTGTACGTGTTCATGTTCAGCAGATGTAAAGGTTCCCAAAGATCGACCTCGGTTGATTAGGAAGCTGATTTTTCAATCAGTGGCCAATCACATAATTGTTATTAACGGAAGTAACCACTCCACGCCCCTCGCCTGCCCCTGCGTCCGCCGCCATTACCGTTACCTATTGTTTTAAATAGCATGCCTTTTCGCGTACGCCTGATGATGGGCTGCGATCTCTGCGCACGTATTTTATATTAAATGACATATAGTATTGTATGATTTTCAGGCAATTAAATTTTAGATAGAAGATTCAGTGCGGCTTTGCGTTCCTTCACTCGACACGCATGCTTTATTTAGGGGAAAGTCAGAATCGGGAATTCTTATTCGGAGACGAGTGTCTTAACACTAGGTTCCCAAGTTGCCTCTGCTAATCATAGCATATTGTGTTAACCGGGCAGTATGTGCGGGCTATAGTATGTGCGGGTTACAGTATGTGCGGACTACTGTATGTGCGGGCTACTGTATGTGAAAAAAAGAAAGAAATTTGACCATTTGAAAAGAAACAAGTGACCCATCATACGATTGTGAATTTATCCGCATATTAAGACAAGTTACGTTATCATCAAGGCATTTTTTTTAACGCTTCATCCCGTATTTAGCAGGGTAGAGCTGCTCGGCATTCCCTATATAAAAAAATTTACTTAGTTTTTTTTTGTGGAAAAGACACGGCAAACAAGTGTATGGGTCACCTGATGGTAAGCGATCACCGCCGCCCACGGCGCCGTGTAGCACCAGAGGAGCAGCGCCTCTAAGGTGCATGGGCACCGGGGCCTGGCATTGACAGATATTTTTTAACTTTAGATAGAGGGTACACGGGAACCTAGTGCTGAGACACTCCGTTCCTTTTATAACACTTCCATTTCCGTCATCAGACACCATTTTTGTGTTGACAGAAAAGCTTTTTATTGTTTAATTTTTGTTTTTTTTTATACTCGGAAAGGAGTTTTACTGTACTGGGAGAATTTAAAAATTTAAAAACATAGATAAATATTAATATAGTATTTAATTTTGATTGATGACTTAATTGGCCTGATTACTAATAAAGTACCTACACAGATTTTCAATACGAAAAATATGAATGACAAAACATTAAAAAAAAAACAGTTCATACAATGATTTCTCACTTTCCGCTGCTTTACCTTAATAACAGAGCGGGGAAATGAAAATATTGAATATTTGAGTTGGAATTGAGCCCACAACCTGTCGTTTCAGCACTGCGCTATAAAAGATGCCCTTATCGTTACATATTTAAGCCTTTATTATAGCTTTATCGAGATCGATAGGCTGACGATATAACTTAGAAATCGTGATACTGCAACCATAGAAATTGGCCGATTTTGAGTGGCCTTACCGTGGGCTAGGTGACAACCTAACTAATTAGAAGAAACCTCTACAGCCCATAAACATTCCGTAAAAAATACATAAAATGATAAAAAGAGAAAGAGACCACAAAATTGTTTATTAGGCAAAAATGGCCCTAAAAATTGTAGAACTTGTTAGAATAATAAAACAATATTCTAATATAAAATAAAATATTAAGCAAAATTTTATAAATAATCAGTGTGTACTTTCCACTCGCTATGTTAGTAAACAGGCATGTTTACAACAGTCGCGTGTGAACCACTCGTATAGTGTTTAAACGGCAAGTTGACAGTGCTCAGCGCGTCTTAGCGGGAGCTCTCTGATAACAGCGATAAGGCGGCGAGCGTGTTGACGCAGGCATCAGCGCAGGCGCCGGTCGACGCGACTGTCGATGTTACTTAAACCATTAACAAATATAAAATACTTAATATCATAAGATCATTGTAATTGTTTGAGCTTTTCTGTAAGCAAATATGACGTAGTTAATTTTTTATTTGATACGTATAAATATTATGTTGAATTGTGGCACAGTAATTGGTTATCGCCATAACGAATACTAATATAGAGTATAAAGTGTGTTTATTAGCTTTACCCTGTATGCCGCATGGCTGTGTGAGAGGGAACTTTGGAATTTTAGTGTTAAGACACTCCGTTATCATAAGGACACCTCCGTTCTCCTCTTTTCACCAAATTTTGGAGAAATTTGTCCGATTAACAGAGAGAAGAAATGCAAATACTATATATTCCACCTCTTCGTGTGTTAACAAGCACGCTCGTGTTCCTGCGCCACGACAGATTTAAGATCAAATTGGCATATTTCCATTGCATTAGAACAAATTTAAAATGTTTAAATTGAAAATTGCTTAGGCTTCTACCTAAAACTATTACGTTTCAGAGCAACTTTAAAAAAATGTACCTATTAATTATGGTCATTATTTAGTAAATTTATGGAAAAAAGGTTGCGGCGCTATTGTAATCCACTTTTATTTAGATACAGTTGGCGTCTCCTGCAATTATTAAAAATTTGCAATGTTAGCAGTGCGCAGATGAAAGTACGCAGATTAAATTTGTGTTATTGAAATATTACTTAATTCTAAACTTTCTACCAAGACTGGCAACAATGCGTTATGCCAAAAGTTGAAAAAGGGAAATATATTTATCATTATATATTATATATTATTAGAGCTTTGGCTCATGGTTAAGAGTGTCAACACAGAGCAAAGATATGACGATATTAATATTTCACCCACAATCCATCGAGCTTTCAGTCGCAAGATCTCAAAAAAAAAAGAAAGAGATCATAACGATAGTTTTTTCTTTTTGTTGTCGGCTTCACGCTGTATGCCGCATATGAGATAACTCGGGAACCTTCTGTTAACACACTCCGTTCCTATAAAGGCAGAATGTGCGGACATCGACGCCGCCAAAACAAGAAAATATTTATATAATAATTATAAAAATATTAATATATATTTAATATTCAAGACGAAAACAAGAAAATATTTAATAATCAATTTCCTCTAGTCGAGATTGAACTCACTACTTCTTCTTTTGTTAGAAATGGTTTAACAAATTTAGTTGCAGTTTTAACTTATGTGTTTTGGCAAGCTTTCCTCAACTTTACGCTAGTTATTTCATTTCAATTGGTTTATAAATAAAAAAATGTCGTTTTAAACAAAGAAATAAAATATATATGCTATAAGTACCTATACAATATTCAGGAACATTTGAGATAAAATGTAAACAATATAGAAAAAGGTTACTTAACTGGTCACCTTTACAGGTCAATTGATGTAGTTAACATATTTTATAAAGTCACTGTGGAAGTAATACGCTGATAGCACTGTAAGTGATACTATTGTATGATGTCTATTGAACTAATGAAATGCTTACAGATTGAATAGAAATCAAATATATATTATAAATTATTAATTCTTTTTTTTTATTATTTATTTTGATCGATTGATTGATTGATGAGGCCTGTCGTGGCGCAGCGGCACAAGAGTGTGACTGTAACCGACAGGTTGTGGGTTCGATCCTCATTCAAGGAAATGAAATATTTAATATTTTCAATTTAAATATTTAATGTTGAGTTCCACTCAACACGCTATGCCTCAAATTCGGCGGAATGTGGGGAATGGAAGTGGAACCAAGTGTCTTAACACTAGGTTCCCAAGTTTCCTCTGTCAACCCTATTATGTGCGGGATACAGCGTGAAGCGAAGTATTTTTAATATTCGTAAAAAAGTTAACATGTAAAAACAGCCAAAAGTCAATTTATTGTCAAACTACAAACGTATTTTAATACTAATTAATTGTAGAGCACAGATAATGCGAACATTCCGCTGACGTTTTGCCATGGGTCGGGTTATATCCGCCATTTTTATAATACCGCGTAATTCTTTATACTTCATTTTTGTAAACTTTCTAATTTTATTAAGCTGAGTTATTTATTGATTGTTTTGTTTTTATTATGTTCTTTTTGATGTATTATACACACGATCGGTGGAATCGTGTTAGAATTATAATACATCAAAATCAAAATATTCTTTATACAATATACATCAAAATCAAAATCAAAATATTCTTTATACAATTAGGCCATTACAAGCACTTTTGAATCGTCAAGTTACATGGAAATGTGTGTAGTGTCAGTCCTACAGGAAGCTACCACCGGTGAGGAAGGCGGGTCTGCTGAGCCTCAACAGTTGCTCTTTTCAAAATATCAATATATAACATATTTAGCTTCCTGAGTGAGTAAATCAATCAATTATTAATACACATATCACTTACAACACCTATATCGTTTTAATCGCAGATAGACATAGACGGAAGGGAGTCCATGTGATGGCGTCCAAATTCCCCATACGTTCCGACAACCTCTCTCGAAGTTCGTCGGCTGCTTCCGT
The DNA here is from genome assembly GCA_018249855.1 of Eueides tales michaeli. Classification (NCBI taxonomy): domain Eukaryota; kingdom Metazoa; phylum Arthropoda; class Insecta; order Lepidoptera; family Nymphalidae; genus Eueides; species Eueides tales. Next base: position 2,599 of record DWMZ01006386.1, on the reverse strand, counting down.
CATACATGTGATGGCTGTATCTCTAACTAGATCAAATTGTTACGCTATCCATGTTGTCTTGCCACACCCGGGAACCCCATTTACCCATATCACCTTCTACGTATACAACGTTGTGGATTCCGGAGTGTTATCTAGTCATAGAACCTTTTTCAGCATTCTTTCCTCCAGCATCATTCTGGTACACTTCGCAGTAACCAACGTAGGATCGTTGGCAAACGCTCTAAACTTGAAGTATCCTGTTCTTCTAGTTTCCCCTCGTTCTACTCCACAAACCCAGATGTTGTGCTGAATGCTGCCGTATAAGTCTTAACTTTTATAAGTCTTAGGCCTTTTATACTTCCCGCGATGGTCTGACCATAACTATTTTATTGAATTTGTTGAAATTTTGACGTTTCAACATCTTTATATTGTTGCAAAAATGATATTTTTATTACGTAGTGATGCGAATTAGTAAATTTATTACTTTTTTGTATCTTCACACTGTATCCCGCACAGGGCAGGGTAGGCAGAGGTAGCCCGGGAACCTAGTGTTAAAACACTCCGTTCCACTTACCTTCCCCGTTTTTCGTTCATTAGTAAATTAATAATTATGTAATTCAAGCGGGTGATGCCGCGGGCTTGACGCTAGTTCAATAATAATTTAAAAACAATTTAATCTATATTTTTTTGGAAATTTGGATTAAGATATAAATTAAATTAGTACGTAAAAATATCGAGATTATCTTAATACTTTGAAGTATTATATTCTATATATTCGTACTCTATTTATTCGTAACTTTTATGTAAAATGTCTGTTTTTTATCAGTTTTTTATTTATAAATCAGATATTTATTGAGATTCTAAAAAGTAGAAAAACCTTTTAACTTTTTTTGGTTCCATTAAAAATAAAGCTTGTATGTACTATTTTTTTTCAAATAATTAAAATATTTTTTTGTTTCAAATTTAAATAAAGACTCAACGTAATAAATTTGTTAAATATATCTACAAATAATTGCATAAACGTATCTGCGTCTACCGTAAAAAGGAAAAATTGAAGATTTAGTTAAGGTAGGTAAGGTAGGTTTTTTTAACTTTTAAGTAGGTTTTTTTAAAACAACTGTGTATATCTGATATAAGTATAAAATGCTGAATACTGAGTATACAAGATAGATGAGATATGCTACAGAAATTATTTACATATTTTAGGTACTAGTTTCCGCCTGCTATTTCGTTTCTGTGAACTGTGTGTGATGATTTGACATTTGCCATATTTAACGTTTTTTTGTAAAAAGATCCAAAAAAGTAACGATGCTGTTAATAATACCATATAAATTTTGTTTTTCAGCTTAACACTGTATTCGGTAGATAGGTAGGCATAGGGTAGTGTTAAGACACTCCGTTCCGTTATCCACTTTACGCCGAATTTGAGGTATTGCGTGTTTCATGACGGAATTCACCACCACACTTTGCCTTTCATTTTCCGGAATGAGGATCGGATCTGGAATTTGTCGTGTTTACAGTTTCAGGTATTTCCTTATATTACGTGACCAGAGGTCCAGTTTTAAATGGGACTGTCCCATATTACGCTTACGCTTCCTAGAGTCCCCAAACAGAGCACCGGGGTGTACTAATATCTATTTTCCGTAAAAAAAGTGAATTTGACATATAATGGGTGTCACGAATGTAAAATATCGTAATGTTTTGCCATACCATATCTATTAAAGATGAAAGCAACTAAAATGTTTTGCTAGCCGCAGCTAAATGTATGCGCTATAATACAATACTTAAATCACATGGTCCGTTTCCGGATGAAAATAATCACATTAATCTTATATAAAATAGAAGAAATCATATTTTTAAATTTCAGATAGCAGTATATTTATGTTACTGAAAAATTGCCTAAAAAAAAAACTTGGGAACCTAGTTATGAAATACTGCGTTTCGTTCCCCACTTTACATCGAATTTGAGGCGTTGCGTGTTGAGTGGCGGAACTCAACGCCGCGCTTTGCCTTATTACCAGAGCAAAAAAATGAAAACATTAAATATTTAATTTGAAAATATTAAATATTTCATTTCCTCCTTGTGGTTCGAGCCCTGTAAACCTGTCGCGTTTACAGTTATACGGTTGCCCCTGGCAGGCCTTACAAATTATTTTATATTGTATATATAAGTACATAGACACATTGACATTTACGAGCTTGAAAGAGTTCATTTAGGATTTTCATACAAAGTAACATAGCATCATTACTCTAAAATGCAGAGGCTGTAGACAAAGTATAAATTATGTAAATTTGTGTCAAATTCAGACACGAAGAGAACCTTCTTCGTCGACCGAGATATATGCGGGAAAGCGCGTGAAAATATCTATAGTATGGTATGAAAGTTGCAAAATTTCATTTAGGTAATTGTGAAAACTATGTTAATGAGGAGAGATTGTTACACTGTCCAACAATATTTGAAGGATGAAAATGTGATGATCTCAAATCATTTGCATGCAGTAGATATACACACACACACACACACACATATATATATATATATATATATATATATATATATATATATATATATATATATATATATATATATATATATATATATATATATATATATATATAT
>DWMZ01006385.1:0-10352 GCA_018249855.1 Eueides tales michaeli | reverse complement strand
TTCACTCGAACCTTTCGAGCTAATTTTATTTTGTTCATATTGTTATTTTATATTTCTAATTTTCATCAGTATATAATGAGAATAAAATTGTGAGAGTGGTTGTATCTGGCTTTGTCGTGATGTACGAGTGAAAGTGAACCAAGAGTGAATGCAAGTTGAAAAAGGACATCTACAATATCGTGTATGAGGAAGCACCGTCATATACATTACTATTTTCTTGAAACATTTCTCTTTTTTTTCAATATAGCAAGTATCGTTTGTCGTGTCCAAGTCTTTAATAATATTAATAAGAGCTTTTTGTTTAGTTTCAATTCCTTTATGTGTACAGGTGTTTTAATTCATAACTTGTAATCTAGAACTTTCCCGTGACAGGTGGTTAAAGTAGTGGAGTCTCCGCCGAAGCAAGTGGGCGGGTCTACGGCTACGGCGAGCACGGGGGCGGGCGCGCGCGCTCGCCGCTGGTCGCGCGGGGCGCGCGGACTGAGTGCCGGCGCGCGCGTGCTTCGCGGCCCTGACTGGAAGTGGCGCGACCAGGACGGCGCGCACCCCTCCATGGGTACCGTCACATCGGACCTGCACAACGGATGGGTTGATGTTAGGTGCGTTTTAACATATCTCGCTTTGCTCGTTTCCGTGACAATTCATGAAGTGGAATTTGGCTTTACTGGCGAGGGAATTGACGGTTTTTAAATATAACCATCTCGCCGAGTAGATGTTGGAACTACAAGTACCTCGTTTCCTCTCGTTAGCTTATCCTCCGTGCCACTTCTGTGTAACCTTAACTAATATTGTTTGTATTTGTTAGCAAAGCAATATGTCATATTTTTTTACTTGTGTACCAAAGCAACAAAATATATAACAAGTCTTTCCTGCCAACGTTAAAATATATTTTTGTTATATTTAAATTGTTATGTCTGTATCAGGTGGGATCACGGCGGTCGAAATTCTTATCGTATGGGGGCAGAGGGCAAATTTGATTTGAAAGTCGTGAGCGGCGGTGCAAGTTCTGGTGGGGCTGGTACAGGTGGTACTGGGGAAGGAGCACGCTCCTCTCGTAAAAGTCACTCTACACCAAGTTTGCCTGACGCTACAGCGGATCAACAGGTAGTGTTCATATATTCGGTTTTACCTGTTTTTATTCTTTATAAGAATTGTAGAACACTACTGTCGTATTTATAGGCAGTGGCACACGGTCTGACTGTAAAGGACGATTGTGGGTTCGATTCACTCTCACTCGAAGAAAAAACTCATTTAAATTTTCCGCTTTGGTAACAAGGCAAAATGCAGCGTTAAGTTCCGCCACTCTCTCACGCTTGAAAGTTGGTAACTCAATGTCTTAAGACGAGGTTTCGTCTTATTACCGAGGCTAAAAAAATGTGTAAATATATACTATATAAATGGATTTTTTTTACAGATGTCAGTGGCGTCGACAGAGCAAGCATCATCAGCCGACAACATATCGGAGGAAGTGGGCGGAAACATGGCAAGGCCGCGCACTCATGCTACCGATTTGTCTGCTATTAATACATCTACCCATCATATTAATACTGGTAATATTTGTTATTTTTTTGAAATGAAACTACGAAAATCTAAAGTATAATAAACAATGCTCTTTAAATGTACAAATTTTTGTTATAAATTGAATTTTAGATCTAGCCACTATAGTGGAATCCCTTACATTGGGCGCAGAAGGCAACAACTGCATGACAGAGCTGGGCAACACCTCGTTCACTAACATGGAAATGGGACCTACGAGTATAACGGACATAACGAAGCCATATCCTGCCAAAGAACCGTTACCAGACTCTCAACATGTAAGACATATTATGTATATATTTTTTGTTTTAAGTAAATTAAATGTGTGATTCATACAAATAATATGATGAGTTGACTTGTAAGTAGTTCGATGAGCTATCTTGTAATATGCTAGTTTTGTTTGTGTTATTGTTTGGCGCTGCTATACGTGTCAGTGCGTTAGTTTGTCATTCAGTCGAGTTTCTCTCGCAACACACAAGTCCACGTACAGTGGCGCCATTAAGTGTGGTGTGTCGTGTGTAAGGAGACGTCGGCACGGTGCTGGGCCGGCGACGCCATGAGAAACAGCGCCAACGCGCTGCTCTCCAGCGATCTGCTGCCCGCCTCGCTGCTGCACACGCTGCGCAATAACGCAAACAGGCTGCATATACAGGTACTTTAGCGCTGTAGCGATCGCATTTGTAACGTAACCTAATGTTAAAGCGACGATTAACGCCACACTAGTGTAGTGTACTCAGGTAGGCTACATAAACAGTGTGCTATATTTTTATACACATTCATCTTACTGTGCATCTAATGCTTTACATCACTATTACTAGTAGATGTGCACTTAGTGGTTGTAAGTATGGTGTAATCGCTATTTAATCGATATAAATCACTGCTTTCTTGTCTCGCATCGTAGCACTGGCCATGTTGGGATCATTTTCCAAATTATAATCTGTTAACTATTGCCTTTTGTTTTGTTGTGTATTTTTTTGATTATCCCAGGTAATTATAAGAATTACATTAGAAAAGTATCTGTCCTTTTTTGTATTAGTAATTGTATATCACTGTTTTGAATTGTGACCTAAAAAGGAATTAAATTCTTAATAAATCGTTATGTGTGTGTATTCAAACAGACAACTTTCTTTTGTCATTAGTGTGAGGAGAATGAGGCTGGTGAGAGTCAATTTGGTGAGCACAAAAAAGACGCTCAATCTTCAGGTGGAGCAATGAGTGCAAGTGAACCTGATCTCACACAACAAGTTAGTAAAATTATTCAAAAATATAACACATATTTTAAGAAATCAATGCCTCAATCATCAATCAATGTTGTGACCTAGTGGTATAGCGTCTGACTCTAAAAGTGATTATGGATTTGATTATCACTTGTGGATAGAATTATTTTTATTTATTTTTTTTTTCATTTTTTTCAGCCTTACGTTATATATGGAAGGGTAGGCAGAGGGAACTTGGGACCCAAATGTTAAGACTAAGATACTTTGTTCCGTTAACCACCTTCCGCCGAATTTCAGCCATTGTGTGGCAGAAATTAACGTCGCGCTTTGCAAATTCTCTTATAACTCTGCAACATGCAGGGTACCGGAGTAAACAAAAAAAAATGTTGAAATTAATCTTCAAATTAATTATTGATGTCTGATCAATAATAAAGGCTGATCACTTTTAGTGATAAGATTGTCTTGAATGATCTATAAATTGATTGATGATTGATGAATTGTCTTTTATTTGTGTGCATTAAAGATTTTTTACAAGTATCTAATATTTAAAATTCAGGGAGCAGCAAGGCTTTTAGAGTCGCTGGGAGTAGGACGGGGGGCTGGAGTAGGAAGAGGGGCTGGCACCCAGCGAGTGGCTCGATCCAATCATTCAACAGGATTATTCCCCAGGTATGAATAAACTATAAAATATATCACTATGTTACAAATTATTAAACTATTTATAAGAATAAAGGCGTTTCCGTTTGTAGTAAGTGGCAGTTTAATTTTTAGGTCATTTCATGGTCTCGTGAAAGAAAAATTCGGCGATGAGTTCCCTCACAGTGTCTCGAAAATTGTATTGTGTGTAGGAAACGAATTGTCTTAATATTAGGTCGCACGCTTACAATATGTAGACTTCTAAGATATACATAACTTAATACATACTATGTAAAACAAGGCATATTGTAAAAAAATATAAAAGTCTATTTTATTCTTTGTTTGATCAAAATATTTACGTCTATATCGCTTAAATACTATTAAATATGTGACGTCAATGTTGAATTTGTGTTTAGTCTGGTGCGTTTGGCGCTCTCCAGCAATTTCCCTGGTGGATTGTTGTCAGCTGCGCAAAGTTATCCATCTCTGGCGCCGAACGCTCAAAACGCACTAACACTGTCTTTGTCATCAACGACCAGTGAAAGTGAACAGGTAATCAACAACTTATAATTGTAATAAAAATATATTTTCATTTAATATAATCTGATTTTATTATTTTTATTTTTATTATTTTGTTATTTACATACCTATTCTAGTAGGCTTTAGTGGTTACAAGAAATATCATATAGAAATTTTTTACTTATTTTTGTAGCAGTAACGATAGATAAGTTTTGAAAAGTACGAGTGGGTTTTTAAAAACATAATAAACACTGGGGACACTTTTTATTTTAATTTCAATAAATGATCGAACAGATATAATACACATATTTTTATACATTTTCTAAATAAGTATTGCTCTTTCCGAAGTGTAGATGAACACTTTAAAATTAATAAATATATTGAAACCTATTTACCTTAAGCTTGTGAATAAACATCATAAACACATGTTTAAGTTAATTAATACATAAAATACAAATGTGTATGAATGAGGAATATTTGCCTAGACATCTTGCATTGTTTTTTACACTGATAAAGTGTGTACTTGTACGGTATAAGCACGCACTTATATCTTGAGAGGAGGTAACTCAATTGTTAATACTTTTCAGGTATCTTTAGAGGATTTCCTTGAGTCATGCCGAGCTCCAGCGCTTCTTACAGAACTAGAAGACGACGATGAAGGTGACGATGCTTTAGACAGTGATAAAGAGAATGAACCTTATCAGGAGGTGGTAAGTAGTCGTATTTTTATTGGCTTGCTTATAAGTACTTTTATAGCCATGCATATATACTATACATATTTTAGCAAAGCGTGACTCTAGCTCTCACCTTTTGGAAACTACCTGTCGTAGCGTAGCGGCACAAGCGTCTGACTGTAACCGACGGCTTGTGGGTTCGATCGCCATTCGAGGAAATGAAATATTTTGTATTTTCAATTTAAATACTTAATGTTTTCATTCCTTTGCTCTGGTAACAAGGCAAAATGGCGGCGTTAAGTTTCACTACTCAACACGCAATGCCTCAGATTCGGCGGCAAGTGGGGAACGGAAGTGGGCCGGAGTGTCTTAACACTAAGTTTTCAAGTTCTCTCTGCCTACCATGGCATGTGCAGGATACAGCGCTAAGCCGAAATTGTTTTTTCAAAGAACAGCATTGGAATGCTTATTTTCTATTTGTAGTGTGAAATAACTATAAAGATTCTGTAACAGGTTTCGCGTAACCTTCTCTCTTTGATGGAGGAGGAAGCGCTAGAGGCGGTGCGCAGCGCCGGCTGCGGCGGCGCGCGCTCCCGCAAGCCCTGGGAAGACGACTTCGTGCTCAAACGACAGTTCTCAGCTCTCATACCCGCGTTCGACCCCCGCCCGGGGCGGACCAATCTCAATCAGACCGTTGGTTAGTTTATGTACATTCATATTTTGCATTGAGGGAAATGAAGTATATTAATTTTCTAGCTGCAATTTAATTGATCTATTGATTTATGTAAGTAGTAGGCTGTTACAAAGTTAACGCAAATTCAAGGTGCGATTGCAATTCCAAACTTCCTTTCAAAAGCCTTTTCAAACATATATATGAGTAAAAATGTATTACAATTATAAATATCATATTCACCCGCAATAAGTAGATGCATACAATAACAATAATAGTTAGGTTGCTAAGAAATTTATTTTATAGTATATGACTGCACAATTTGATCACTTGACAAACATAGCTATCATACTTAACACTGTACTTTCATAGAACTAGAACTTCTTAATAATAACGTTTTAATTTATATTTTACATTTTTGTATGTTATTGTGGTTCTCACTGATAGTGGAAATTGATTGACAAGCTTTGGTTATTGCAGTGATCTCTTGCTATACATATGACCAAGATTATATGGTAGACACAGTAACGTGTTAAATTTTGTGCATAGATCTCGATATACCACTTAATGAAGACTCAGACGTGGAAGACGTTGCGGAGGCAACGACCAGTGCATCTGTTCCAGAGGCCAATGGAAATACTCCACCGCCAACAACTAAATTACCGTCCCTACGTTTAGTGTTGAGTGCGGGAGGTGTGTCTTTTCCTTTGGAACGGCCATCTTGGACTATCTACAGGGCAGTGTTGGCGCTCAATGCTCGTTTACCTACAAACGATACTCATAGGGATATGACATATACGTAAGTGCATTTTAATTTAAAACAAATAAAATAAGGACAGAATAAATTGGTCGGTCAGAACACATTGTAATACATTGGAATATTTATGAATTTCGTAGACATTTTCTACCTTCGTATTAACTTCAAGAAGTCTAATTGAAGCTAAAAATTTAGGTAAAATTTTTAGTTTAGTGGTAAATGATATTTTAAAAATATGTAGCTATATAATCTCTTTTAAATGTGGACATAAACTCATAGTGTCTCTTAATATCTTGAGACAAGACTGCCTGTATACTTTTATTTACAGCTCCAGCTTGAGTAAAAAATGACTTTTTTTATGACTCAAGCTGGAGAATAACCTGACGGTTATTCTCATCTTCTGCCTTGGTAACGCGCCGAATGTTATGTTATGTTACAGAATTTTTTTTAAGTGAGGAGCTTAATGAATTTTTTCTTGTTTTAAATAGAGACTTCCATTAATAAATTATCTCAAAGTATTGAAGTTTATACATGACATTCAAACAGTCGAGTTGTTAAGTTTGCTTCTAAAGAAAAATTATAGATGGAGAACAGTTTGACGACGCGAAGTTAATGTTACTTAAATGTCAGGATTAATATTAATTTTAAAAATTTTAGCATGTTTGCTACATGTGTATACACGAATTATTTAATAATCCCGGGAGATCAAACGGTCGTACGTTACTTTGTTAGTAGATTTATATACAGATTTTATAAAAAATCTTTCTGATCATTCATATTCTTTATTATTAACTATTAACTGCAAGTGATCCTTTCATATCGCAGTATAATGAAAATATATTATTTCACAAAATAAAATTCGGATATTTATTATAAATTCATATTTTTATACAATGCAATGTTAAAAAATATGCGGGGGTAGTCCCCGTAAACCAATGTCCTTTTTTTTCTGTGGACCATTTTTAACCTAAAACTTGACAATATTTTTACTATGGAAATTTATGTCGTATATCGAAAAACAAACGGCATACTGTAGATTTATTCAAATATTAATAAAAATAAATCTCTTACAGTTTAACTTATAAAGAAATAGAAGGCGCGGATATTTTTGCATTGTCTAGTGACAGTGAAGACGATGAACCTGGTGACCCTGGTAAGTAAATATTATATTTTTTTTATTCGTATATACTTTTGTTATTCCTTTGTTATTGATATAGACGATATATTTTAGTTTGTTCTTCTGAAATCATCGTGTTTTATCTTTACTATTAGTAGTTACAGTTCTTTTAGGTTTCAATTTTTTACAGTTTGAGGATTGTCACACGCGTGTGACTGTAAAAGAGATATAGTTGTGGGTTCGATCCCCACTCCCGGAAATGAAATATTTAATATTTACAAGCCTACCTATTTCCCTCGGCCTACCCTGCCATGGGCTGGATAGTGTGAAGCTGAAAAAACACCTGAAACTTAAATGATCCCTGAAGATAGGACTGTGACGGAAACTGCTTTAGCTACATTTGCTTGCCACTGCGTGTTAAATTTTATGATGCAATGTGTGTGTTTGTAATAATTAAAGAGGACGGCGGCGTGTGGGGCGCGGACGGCGCGCCGGGCGCCATGGTGAGCTGCTGCGTGCGCGCGCTGCGGCGCCTGCGGGCCGCCGCGCCCGGCCTGCCCGCCGCCGCCTTCCTGTCCACCAAGCTCACCAACAAGCTGCACCACCAGCTGCAGGACCCGCTCACCTTAGCGGCCGCCGCCACACCTCACTGGTATACTTATTCAGAATATATATTTTTTTTTAGATTTACACTGTATCCCGCATATGACAGGGTAGGCACAGGGAACTTGAGAACCTAGTGCCAAGACACTCTGTTCAACTTCCGTTCACCACTTTCCGCCGAATTTGAGGCATTCGTATTGAGTGGCGGAACTCAACGCCGCATTATGCCTTGTTACCAGAGCGTATAAATGAAAATGTTAAATATTTAATTTAAAAATATTAAATGTTTCATTTTCTCTTGTGGGAGTGTGACGATGAGTTGTGGGTTCGGTATCCACAACTCATCGGCTACAGTCACACGCTTGTGCCGTTGCGCCACGTCAGGCCTCAATATTTAATTATAAATATTTAAATATTTTCAATACTTTTTAAAAATACTGTCACGAAAAACGCAGGTTTGGTGGTATGGTGAGTTGTTTTGTTTAACTCCATGCGCTTTGAGTTACTAGAGCGGAGTAATAAGAATATTTTATGTCCATGAGTAGGAACAGACGACCCATTCATTGCATTGAAGGTCAGACGTTCACACCACTATGCCACAAAGTCAACTTTTTTTATTTTTAGTCATAATTGATTTTTTGTTGTACACATAGTTGTGGAATTATTAATGTATATACAAAACATTTAAACATTATATTTTTTAATCGCTTACCATATACTAATTAATAAATTCTTTATGATAGTCTTTATAATATAATAACATTTTTCTAAGGTGTCAACAACTGAACGACTGGTGTCCATTTCTTTTCCCGCTAGAAACAAGGCAAATGTTCTTTGCATGTACTGCTTTTGGAACGTCACGCACTATCGTGTGGCTGCAAGCACAACGTGATCGCGCACTTGATAGACAGAGGTAAAGAAAAATGTATATTACCATAAAGAACAGAATTTAATTTATCGTTAGTGTAGGCATTTGCGTGCTCCCCTGTTTTTTTAGTTTCACCTTATATCCTATATGTCGTACAAAGACAGATAGATTTCAATGTTAAGTACCCCATGCATTGCAAAATTTTTGAGACCGCATGAGAGCTAGGAAATGAAAATAGTTCATTCCTGAGTGGGATTAGAACTCAACTGTCGTGGTTTACAACTGTTAAAAGTGTTTTAATGTAAAAAAATGTTTGTATTGTAGACATTATGAAATGTCTACAATACAACTTTTAAAAAAATCAAATAGTACCAATGTGGAATAAATTTATTTATGAATTTTGACTATTAATTAATTCGGTGTAATGAAGTTAAAGTACTTCTTCTTCACGTTTAAATATACTTAAAATAAATTAAATTTTGTTTGTGCAAGTTGTGAATTATACTATTGTTTTTTTTATTAGAACTGGCAATACAGTTTCCCCAAGGAGGGCCGAATTGGAGGCAACTGAATTCCGTATGGGACGTTTAAGGCACGAACGAGTGCGAATACCTCGACATCCAAATTTGTTACGATCGGCTATGCAGGTTACTATTTGTTGTTTTTATATTTTATTTTTATTTATCGTAATGTCATCTACTGTCATGTCCAAGTTGCTTAGATGAAATTACATCATATAGATAGACTCTTATTTTCAATATTTAATGCTATTTCCATTTATGGACAGTAGGTTTTGTCTTATTACACTGGGAAAAACATTTGAAATATATTTCTGATTGGGAATAGAACATACAACTATTACGTGCATCATAAGCGCACACTGTCTAAAGAAATACCATAGATAGAAAGGACACTTTGCCCTATCTTTGGGATTAATTTTTAATTTTGATTATCAGAAGCAAAGCAATATCTATTATTTAGAAAGAAGCAAGTCGTCTGTAAAGTTGGTTTACAGACAGTAATTTTATGTGATAATTTAAAAAAAAACATTGATGAAGATTGTACACTTTTTTATAATTAAATTGAACTATTATCACTGAATTATCACAATTTTGTTAAATGAAAGGATTTGATGAAAATTATATTTTTTCGATAAGTGGAAGAAATATATATGCGAACGTTTTAGCGCTCTCGCTTGCACGGACAGTTTATTTCTGCCTTCATTAATCAATAAGACTTTTTCTTTAGCCAATTTTTGCGTTACTATAAAGGTAATTATAGAAAAACTAATGGTCTAGAAGCGAGTCTTATCAAGTCATTTTCAACTAGTATGAAGACGTATTTATTCGGCTAGGTAATGCAAGTGCACGCGAACCGCAAGTCGGTGTTGGAAGTGGAGTTCGCGGGCGAGGAGGGCACCGGGCTCGGCCCCACGCTGGAGTTCTACGCGCTGGTGGCGGCCGAGCTGCAGCGCGCCGACCTCGCCATGTGGCTCGGCGACGCCGCGCCCGACGCCCGCCACCACGACCTGGCCCCGCTGCCGCTCACGCTGCCCGAAGGTTGTCTTATTTACGAGACATTTTCTTTGTTAACGACTTATGTCGAATTTCTTGCACATTTGCTACAATTTGTTTTTTTCTCATCGTCGGATCGTGTATTGTCCGACTTTGATAAGGAAGATTGCTATTTATTATATATATCTACAATGAAGTTCAAGAGTAGGTTCTCAAACATTTTGGCCCCGCTCTGCGTTTT
>DWMZ01006384.1:0-10352 GCA_018249855.1 Eueides tales michaeli | reverse complement strand
AAAATTATAAATATTATTAAACATTAAAATATTAATTAGTGACGGAGCGAAGCTCGGTCAACCAGGTACTTGTTACTTTATTGTGAAAAAATACACTACCTTCTGCACCCATATAACCCATACATTTTTGTAATCAGATCATATAAAATACTTACACCCTTGTATAACTGAGAGGTAACAACATTAGTTTTTGTGTTTTCAGATTTGATATAATTTATTAGTATATTGTTATTATATTAGTTATTATATTGTTAGTGTTCTGTAGGTTTTTTTTTCAGCTTTATATAGCTTTGTAGTTTTGTATTTCGAAAAACTTACCTGTTACGTACAAAAATATATTATAATAATAATACAAAGACGTTGTATTTGATAAAAAGAATATTAGTTTTTAAACGCCGAGAGATATATAATAGAAAATTCCAATAAATGCATAAAAAAGTTGTTGGAAACATGTATTGTTTTTTTGCAGCTTCACATGCATGTCGCTTGGCAACACGCACGTATAAACAAAATAAACCCAGTGTTAAGACACTCCGTCTCCCTTTCCCTTTCCGTCAAATTAAAAAAAAAATAGGAATCGAAGCCACAATAATCGCGAGTACGGTTATTGTACTAAACTACATCACATAGACTTTACTAAATTTAGTCAGAGGGAACTTGGGAACCTAATATTAAGACTTTGTTCATATTCAGAAAATTTTGTTCCCTACTTTCACTGACTGATTAATTATTTCATTTACTCGAGTGGGGATCGAATCAATAACTGTCGCGTGTACAGTCACACGTGCCATTTTTATTTTTGTTCATTAAATACGAAAACAGAAAAGCATTTAAATGTAATTCAAGCCGAACCGGCGTAAAGCAAATTGAAATAACCAACAAAACATAAACTCGTTTGAACATAATCGCTCGTTGCTTTAACGTTTTCTTGGTGTATTTTGACAATGTTCTCTTAAAATTGTTTTAATGGCGTCTAATGGGATTTCCAATGTGTTGTTGTATGCTTTTTCCGTATAATTGAATATGGTTTGGGGTGAAATTATTTGATTATACACAAGCAGAAGCTATTATTTTTAGGATTATTTTATGAGTATTACTACTTTTTTCTGCATTTGTAGGCTTTACCGGCAGGGAACATACACTAGGTTCCCTCGGCTGTGTGGTTTAAGTATTTACATTCCCTACTTCTTGCCTTATTTTCGAGATATTGCTCATTGAGTGGTGGAATTCAACGATGCGATTATCTTACCAGAGATAGGAGTTAAAAATAATAGTGGAAATCGAACCCTCAACAATCGCGATAACAGTAGGACCACGTGCCACAGTTTAGTGTTTTTCCTTCCTAAGTGTGGGATAATACTTTTAAAATAGTAAAAATATTTAATAAATAAATATCATTCTCTCTTCTCATAGATGCTAGTAACATAAATAAGTTGTAACAAGCGTATAAAAATTTCGACGAAGCTTGGCCAGAACGAATGGCTTAGTTGGTCGGAGCGCTTGGACGGATTCCAAGAGGCGCGGGTTCAAATCCTGCTTCGTTCAAATTTTTATACGTTTTTAAACTTAGTATTATTTTATAAATGTTTTGGGATAAAATAAATTATTCAGATACCAACAGTATATGGTTCTTGGCTACACTAAATAATTTTTTTCTGCTTCATTCTGTATTGAGAATAAAGCTAGGTTTTCTTTTTTTCGGCTCAACTCTGTATATAGGTAGGCATGCACACATATAGGCAGTGGGAACTTGGAAACCTAGTGTCAAGACACTCCTTCCTTTTCGACAAATATGAGGCATTGCGGTTTCAGTGGTGGAACTCAATGCCGCCAAAAACTAATATAGATAAATATATAGCATGGAATAATTAAACACTAAATTCCCCGTCACAAAACAATAATCTACGTTAAAAAAATAATATGCTCATTTACTAAGTATAAAACACAGCATAAGTATGAAAATTTATACATCTATTATTTCTCCTTTCTATAAGACAAAGTAAGTAGATATAAGCACACTATTAATACAATAACTCCTCATGTGATAAAGTAAAGATAACTACATGTATGTAGGTTGTAAGCATACAGAGTGTCCTATTTAGGTATGTTGTCCACTGGAGCAATATACTATAGTAAGTTTAGATAAAAGTTAAGCGTATATAAAAAAAAGGGAACCAAGTATTAATCAAGTAACTTCATTCATTCGTCGAGGTTATTTATCTCGAGATCGGGCAGTGATATTAAGCTAAAATTAATAATATATTTTTAAGGTCTACGGTATCTTTGAGCAGAGCAAAAATCAAGCTGCCTAGTCAAACACAATAAAAAGAAACGTGCGTTTATGTATAGTATCTACTGCATTATATCAAAAAAATTGGTGTAATAAAAGCCTACAGCTATAAAATTTAGCTCGAAATGAAAATTCATAATATATATAAAGTAACAAATCCGAAAACTGTTGCGGCACAGAGACACAAGCGTGTGACTGTAAACGTGATAGGTTGTTTACCAAAACTTGATCCTCATATTCGCCTCATAAATATAGTAAATAGCAAAACGATAGTGCAATAAGCGTCTACTAAGGCTTTTTTTTCTATAAAATACAGCCCCATAACCAACGTAAAGATTTATAGCGGTTGACAGCATTTGTTGTAAGTTACACCGTCGTTATAGAGAAGGTAATATTTTGTATAAACTTTTGTTATATTTTTTTACATTTTTATATCTTATACTTATATACGATATGAAAATTTAAAAAAATAAATTAAACTAAATAACCACATTTCGGATTCTGTCGAAATCATAAAATAATTAAATAGAATATAATAATTACAAAACATTGAGACAGAAATTCGCCGTATTCAAATGGGCACGACAAAAGAAAAAGTGACAAAAGAATCTTTATGATGCAAAAGTGACACACAGGGTGGAGTTGAAAAAAAGGTTATTTCAAGGTTAAAATCATATTCATCATTCACAACCCAATGATCCAAGACACAGAAAAGGAATGTTCAAATCAGGCTACAAATTTTGTTTCCAAAAATTGGACAAATAGTTGTTTATCATTTTGCATTTGCATTAATAAGAACTAAGAATAGAATGAACTAATCTTATTCTGTAAGAAGACAAATTACGGTGTTGAGCTCCGCCACATGCTTTGAAACATTTGGCGGAAAATGGGAAAGGAGCACAAAAATTTTAGTTACAATAATTCTACTATGTACGATATATAGCGTGAAAATAAGAAACAAAGAAATCAGAATCTTACTAAGTAAACAACATTAAAAATATTGAACAATTTAATAATTTTTATTTAACTTCATGAATAATATCGGTGTGATGGCAACCCTTGCAAGTATCTTCCATCCCTTGAGGATAACTATCTGTGATATAAGGAAACAGATCAGCCGAGTATATCAGTGTTCTTTGAAAGTTTTCCTTCCATAAATTTAAGGGGTAAGGTGGAATGTGAAAATATCAAGTCAGTCCTTTCACATTTGGATGCTATTGTTGTACTGAATAAAAGCGTGGAGTTAATTTCCCACATGGAAAAATATTTATGTCAAAAACGTAGTAAAGATTTTACTTAATGGAATTATCTTATAGATTAATATTTCTCTAAAACTGAGAACTTTAACTAGACTCTCTCGAAATACCATGTACATGATAGAAATGCTTGAAGAAGCTACATATTTATATGGACATATTCCGTCGTAGCGCAGCGGCAGAGAGTCCAACTAATAAGCGAATCACCAAATTCTCACTGCCTATTCTGTCATATTCAGGGCGTGAAATGATAAAAAAATCGATAATAGTCGCATTAACAGTCAACGATTCCTACATCTTGAAACTTTCCATTACCAAAGTCTATATAAAACTACCACTTTATAAAAGGTCAAGTGACTTACTTACTAATTACAAATTTCTTATAATTAGTAAGTAAGTCACTTGACCATTTTAAAGAAACTAATTTAAAGGCAGCTTAACTTTTGAGAGGTCTCAATTGTTCCGTTGAAATTATATATACTTTGTTCAGTGTTTTAATGTCCTTCACTTGGCGTATAACAGAGTGACTATAAACTTAGAATTTTATAGAATACTCTGTTTAAGGCAGCTGTGACATGTTTATTACAATATATACTATGCTAATATTGTAAGTGTGATGAGTTCGTATATTTGAACACATTAATTTCGGCAATTACAAAATTTAAAGCCTTTTATGTTATTTATTCAGGATTTTTTTTTAACATAACGTAAAACAGGGAAGCAGCAGCTGCAGATAAAATAAATTCTTAGAGAAGCTTCACGCTTTTTTGCACAAAGGCAAAGGAAACTTAGGAGGTAAAACACTGTTTTTTAGCTTTCGCACAAATTTTCAAGACATTGTGTGATGTATAAAGCGAATCTCTCAC
Organism: Eueides tales michaeli; assembly: GCA_018249855.1. Classification (NCBI taxonomy): domain Eukaryota; kingdom Metazoa; phylum Arthropoda; class Insecta; order Lepidoptera; family Nymphalidae; genus Eueides; species Eueides tales. The sequence goes on along the minus strand of DWMZ01006384.1, from coordinate 5,940 downwards.
GCCACAACTTGTCTTTTTACTAGAGCCAGAAAATAAAAAAAATCATACTTCGTTCCAAACAAGGATATTTACTTACAATAAAAAATAATCTTATTATCATTGCGGCTAAAGTCAGATCAATACTTAAAAAACAAGAATGATTGTACCAGCTTCAGATCCAAAACTTGGAGTCGAGTTACAGTAAAATTACTGATCGTCAATCAAAACCGATGGAGCGTTATTTGAAATATTTATTTCATGTTATATAAAGATTAATTGTTTAAGAACAAGCTCGTAGAAGCCCTTTTAACGCATGAAAATAATTTTAAACAAAAGAAAAAAGTAATAAATCTATATATATCATAGTAAATCTCAGATTTTTAATAGTTTTTTTAATCTTCAACCAGGGATCCTAGTGTTAAGGCACTACGTTCCATTCTCCACTTTCCGTTGAATTTGATGCATTGCGTGTTGAGTGGCGTAACTCAACGCCGCGTTTAACCACATGACTATAATTTTAAACAAAAGAAAAAAGTAATAAATCTATATATATCATAGTAAATCTCAGATTTTTAAATACTTTTTTTAAACTTCAACCAGGGATCCTAGTGTTAAGACACTACTTTCCATTCTCCACTTTCCGCTGAATTTGATGCATTGCGTGTTGAGTGGCGTAACTCAACGCCGCGTTTAACCTTACAAGAACGAAGAAACTAAAATATTTTTAAAGCAATAAACGCACTAATTTTAGGATTTAATACTGGCCTTTATCAGTTCCTTCGTAACAGTGTAGACAGAGGAAACTTGCGAATCTCGTAATTAAGACGTTCATTTATTGCAGAAAAACTTCCGACTGCATTAGCTGATAATGTTCGAACTAATAGAATATGACTTGAGTCATACACATTTCTCAGTTATTTTCATTTGATTACGCCACAAGAAAAAGAAAAGAAAGAAGGAGGTACTTAGGTTCTGAAAGGTACTTGGATATCTTATTTATGACTTTAATTTATTAAACTATTATTTTTTTGATGCAAACCAATACATTAATTAATGGTTCCTATAAACCATTTTGAAGCATTTAAACTAGCGATACACCATATAAAGCAAGGTAAACAAAGAAAATTTAGCGTAAAAATATTTTTGATTAACATTTGTAACATTTTGAAACGTGAAAATCAAAATAATTAATTCACCCAAATAGTAATCGAACCCAAAATCGTTGCGTTTCCATTTACCTCTGTGTTACGACGGCTTCTAGACGTCTTCGTATATTATAAGTTCATTGAAGGAGCAAACCTTAAGTTGTAATCGTTTGTATGACCTTTCAAAGGTTTTTGTTCGCTTTCAAAATTTCCCTACAAATTATTCACATAAGTAACAGATGTCATGAATTTTACTTTGTATTCTGTACGTGTTTCAAATAAGCTTTAATGATATATAATTTTGTATATATTATGAGGCCGTCGTGGTGGCGGGTATATACGTACGTGAAACGAGACGGTTTTGGGTTCAATTCCCGCTCGGAGAAATGAATTATTTAATATTTCAATGTTATCGCCCACACATATTTAGGTAAGTTTACAAAAAGTATCTAATCTTAGCAAAGTGCTTGTAACTGTTAATTTTCTAATCAAATTCTCATGTATAGAATTTTTTCCAAATATATACAGACCAATACCAATAATAAAATCACTCAAATTTATTAATTGAGTAGTTACAGTGCCCCAGACCATTATTTTGCCTCAGGGGTTAAAAGTTAATGTGAAACAAAAGGTTCTATATTTTTTTGCATTTTAAACATAATGAGAAAGAGAATACTTCATTCTTCATATAAATATACAAACAGACAAAACCAATTGACTTAAAATGTCAAACTTAATATGTGGATAGGCTAGAAAGTATAGAAAGATTAAGACGGGGACAGTATAAAAAATAAGTTTTAAGTGATCCTTAGTGTACACTCAGATTGTATTCAAACCCTTCTACTACCTTTCTCCTAATTGAAGCATTGCGTGTTGAGTTGTGTAACTCAACGCCGCGCTTTTCCTAATCAGAGCGAGAAAAATGAGAAATTTAGAAATCTGTCCAAGCCTTCTGACCACTAAACCATACTTTCCATCAAGCTATGTAAAAATTATTATAGGTGATGTTACGACTTATTGATGTTATTAGCATATATGTAGAAACTCAATAAAATAAATATAAGTTTTCTAAATACTTATTTATTATTTATCTTTCTTAAAGAGAGGGAATTGAACCCAAAACCATCACGCTTAAAGTTCTTGGCCAAGTTATTTAGTTCAGTGTGAAACGCTTGTAATGCTTATAACTTGCTGAATATAACAGAAATTCCGATTTAAATGTCAGACATTATTGTTCATACAAATTTGAGTGTATAAGTAGGTTCTATTTGAGTGTATAAGTGCACGAAAATTATGTCCTAGACACTTGTACACAATTTATTTACACTGATACTATAGTGTTAACAGTAAAATTTGAAATAAGGAACACTTTTGAAATTGAATTTGCAATAAGGAAGACTCTCCTTTTCCACTTTCCACCAATTGGCGGGACTCAACGCCGTGCATTGTATGGGAAATAAACAATTGAACTTGATTCTCGTATGACACCGTATAAATCATATATTGTTTAGTATTTACGGATTTTATTATTCAAATAAAAAAAAAATTATAAATTAAATATTTTCTCGAGCGTTGACAAAGCTATGTTCACTTCCGGTGAGATTAATGTATTTATACGGTTTTTACACTCATTGCGGGTCGGTTATCATGCGTGAGGGTTGGCATTAATACTGAATCTGTGTGTTTAAAAGATTGTTCAGTTGTACATAATCCAATGTATTTTTTATATATTATTTTCTAGTATCCCGTACATAGTAGGCAAGCGGAGGGAAATTGGAAATGTAATGTTAGGACACTAAGTTTCCTAATTGAAAATAAACACTCCGTTCCCCACTGTACGCCAAAATTCGTTGCGTTGCACGTTAAATAGTGGAACTCAACGTATGTATATCTTTAAAAAAAGTTAAAAAAAGGTACATTCTTAATTTTGATTTAAATACGGTGAAAAATGACTTGGTAATAAAATATTTAATATTTTCCTTTCCTCAAGCAGGAATCGAACCCATATCAAATTAAATATTAAGAAAGTAAAATACAGAAAAGGTACTTATAGAAACATAAAATATGTTTTATACAACAGGAGATATTCATAGGTTATATAAAAAAAACAATCTTTACCCTTGGACAGGGTCTTTATGCGCTTATGGCACGCCATTTCACATTAATATAAAACTTCGGCTACACAATACGTTGTGTAGTGTTGATGGTAAGTATAGTAGTATAGTAGTTCATAAGTATTCGAGTAGTATTCCAATTTATTTATTATATAAACGTAATATACTAAATAAACAATAAATGTAAATAATAGTTCCCTACACATAGTGTCTAACATACAGTCGGCAAGCAGAATACGGAAAGCTTTTGACAATTAGTTTAGTAGCAAATTGAATCCAATAGGATTTACTTTGCTACTGGAGAAAAAAGCTATAAAAATATTCAAACATTTTGTTATAGTATCCTAAAAATATAATCCAAATGTTGTTCATACAAGTAATATTACATACAAAATCATGATTCCATTTGATAACTTGCTTCGGGCATAAGTTTTTTTTTTTATTGCCGCTTTGGGAAAAGCTTATGATACTACATTTTCATAGAGGCCTTGGTGGTGTCAAAGTCAGGCAGTCTAATAAAATTAATTCTAAATAATTACTGTCAATTCCTCTTTATTTAGTCGAGAACTTGAAACTTGTCTAACTTTGAAATTCGAATCAACCTTAAATTGGTATTCATTAAATTACACTTTCACCAATCGGAAACTTCTGAATTGATTAAAGATTTATTAAAATTGTATTCATTACTTGTGTTTTGTTATTAATTTATTTCCATTGACGATTTATGTAGAAGACTTGAGCCAAGTAACTTTATTTGTCTAAGCTTTGGAAATTTCTTGTCCTTTTTCGTTCTCTTAGAAATAAGGTAATAGGTATGAAAAAAAACATAAAAATAAAATAAAAATATATATTTCACAAAATGATAATTAAAGTCGTAACAATCGTGTTCTCTCAATACAAAATGTCTCTAAAATAGCTAGAAAATAGTTAGCAAAATATTTCTGACTTCTTGACCCCACGGTCGCGGGTTCGATTATCAGTCAAAAGAATAAGTTATTTTCATTTTCTCCCTCACAAAAAATGCTCGACATTTAATTTCGTCACATAATTTTTTGTAAGTCAGGTAGTGGATAACGGAGTTCCGTAATACTAAAAAAAAAAATATATATATACGGAATATAACGTAAATTACAAAAATCATAGAATTATACTACTAATGGACTATACTATATACTAATGGTTGATTAAATAATTTGTTTACAAATTGCTCCCAGTATACTTCGTAATCAAGTGCACAGTAATTGCCCTGATCGCTGCTTGCTCTTGACAACTTCTTCATCTGTACTTGATATATTTATAATACGATTGTACTAGAAACTATAAGCTCTGTTTAGTTTCGAACTGTATATTCTGGTCATCTGAGAAGCTGGGAACCTGGGAACCTAGTGTTAAGAGTATTCGTTCTCATTAAGACAAATTTATTTTCTATTTCCTACCAAATTTAGGCAATGAGCGTTGAGTGGCGGAACTTAACACCGCGCTGTAGTACATTTTCGAAGCGAGAAAATGTTAATAGTCCATGGATATGGTTAAGATCAAAGGGAAAAAATAATAAACAAATGTCACTCAATGGCGTAGGGCATTGTTTTGAAATTAATATTTTTTAAATTGAATTTACATTCGATTCGATTCGATTCTTTGTGACATGAGTTGGCTCAACGCAATGCTTCATTCGACTGAAAGAAGTGAACGAAAATACCTTAACGAGAATATAGTATCTTAACGTTGGGTTCCCAAGCTTCAGATGCCCTCGTTGCCATGTGTCATGTAGAGCGTGAAGCTGAGAAGATTATTGAATTAAAAACTGCAGTAATTAAAAAAGACATATAAGTAGAAGTTATAAAAACATTTTTGATATGAAAAACATCATTATGAAGAGTATGTCACCCCATTAAACAATTATTCTCAGAAGTCTTTTTAACGTCAGACAACTATATTTTCTTCGAGAGGTCATATTAATCAGGATTTACTTAAAATCATTATTAGTTATGTTCAAAAATAGGCTCACACAATAGATAAAAGATCTATTTTTTATGTATTACTTTTTGAAATTTGTTTTATTATATTATTTTTATGAAGATTGTTTAAAGCCGAACTACTGTACGTTGAAATTTAAGGCGTATTTAAGTAAATTTCGCCTTAAATAGATTCGTGAACTGATATTTATCACATTTACTTTTCAACTTAGAAAATATATGAACACAATTTTATCATAAAGGAGTCCCATAGTAAAATTACTTTTAAATTATATTTTTAATGGTATATATTTATTATTATACATTTCAGGTATCCCTTCATTTCCATCACTCTGCTCAGTCTTTTGACATAATTATTCTATCAAACGAGCGCCATTCTAAGGCGTTAACTAAAGTTAACTCGCATACAATTTAGTATTGTACGCGAGTCTTGATGAATTTAAAAGGCGTAAAAATCGTAAAAGTCATACATTATAATATATAAACTCACAATACTATACTTATCTACTATACTTTAGAACACAATCATGCGGATAACAAAACGTATTATTTCTCTTAGTGCGTACCAAAGGAAGAAACCGTTATGGTTAATTTCATCGTCTGGTTACCAAAAGGAAATAAGACAAATCATTCGTGTCAATAAGAATTGAACCTTTTATCGTCGTTCTCACATACGGCCTCTGATACAATAAAGTTCATCAAATATGAATATTTTTTATAATTAAC
>DWMZ01006383.1:0-10353 GCA_018249855.1 Eueides tales michaeli | reverse complement strand
TTCGCTCTGGTAATAAGGCAAAAGCGCGGCCTTGAATTCCGCCACTCAACACGCAATGCTACAAATTAGGCGGAAAGTGGGGGACGGAAGTGGAACGGAGTGTCTTAACACTAAGTACCCAAGTTCCTTCTGCCTATCCTGTCATGTGCGGGATACAGCGTGAAGTTAAGTATTATGTTAGTAGTATCCCGTTGATCTACAATATAAGGACAAACTTGTGACGCCTAGTTATCGCCTCCAAAAAGTAAATAAATCATTTGTGGGACTGAGTATACGTATCTATAATAATATACCGCAGTATATTTTGAATTTGCCACTGGAAAAGGTTAAAGTAAATGTTAAAGCAATGTTAATTAAGCAAGCGTACTATCCAAGAATATTTAAATGAAAAAAAATGCATTTAATTAAGGTCATTTGAATTTCATGCAGGATAGTCACCATTGTATTAAACAATAAAATTGTTACATAATTCAATATTGAAAAGAGCAACTGTTGAGTTTCTTGCCGGCTCTTCTCAGCAGAACCGCATTCCGAGCCGGTGGTAGCTTTATGTTTGTGACGATTCAAAAGTACTTGCTGAAGTCTATTTGATATTTGAATAAAGAATATTTTGAATACTGAAATTAGTCCGGAATTTTGGAGTCGAATCTGATTCATTCTTGACTGGCTATTGTTTTAGGCTACGGTTTCTGTATGTATTTTACCTCGTCCACTGTCATCACTCTCATCACACAGACCCTCTGGAGAGTTCTCAAGCTTTTAAGGAGACTTTGCTCCAGTATTATACCAATACTATATTTTTAAAAGTTTCAAAAGGTCATGATCATCTTTCACCTCTTGCTTGAGTATTGTGCAACCTCCGATAAAAAGAGGGTAATTACAAATTTAACCGGTCTGTATGTGTGTATGCTTGTGACACCGTAGCTCCTGAAGGAATGGACCGACTTGAGTGCGGTCATTTAATTGAAAGCCTTGTTCATTGCGTTGATATTTAGGTTTGTTTTATGAAAATTGGATTGGCACATTTATTATTCATTACAAGCGCTTTGCCAAGATGTCATAGTGATTTTCTTGGTCAGATGGTTTTTAAATTTAAATTCTTTTGCCATTTTTCGGCTCACATCCTCTCGGCGTACCCAAACCACCTAAGCAGGTCCTTCATTATTCTCACTGTGACATCCTCGTTAGTATCTATCATTTTATGTATCCTTAGTTTTCGTAACTCAACGCCAAAAAAAAATTTTTTTACACAAAATTATAGGTATTTTACACAAATTTAAAGACATTTAAAACAATAGTTAACTTACTTAAATAAAATCTCTATAGAGTAATCTATATATCTATAATAGGAGTAATCCTATCTTCACATTTATCTCAGAACAAAAATTAATTTTCTATATTTTCATACAAACAAGACATCTTTTATTAGAAAACTACTAATTCTAATAACACATATAATTGTCAGTTCCCGTTCCGCATATTTACACGCAACGCAGTATTGACAACATGCTAACAGCAAAATGTTTTATTTCATCACAGATAAAATATTAAATATGTTTGGCGGTTGGTACTATTTATTACAATTATATAAAAAAGAGACTCAACTAAAATATTTTGGTAAAATAATAATAATTAAATTGTAATAAAAAAAAAATAGAATATTTTTATTTTAAATTAGTGATTTTTCACTACCACCACGGTAAGAGCTACGTAGCTCTTAATGAATGATGGTGATTTTTTTAATTTTAATAGAAATCCTTGTTCGTCGGAGTGGGTTTTAACTAATGTTATATCATAATCAGATTATTATTTTAAAAGCTACAAGCATTTCACTAAAACAAAATAATAAATTAGTGAGTCTGATTTTTTTTATTTTCATTGATATAGGTATTTTTTTATTTCAATACCTAGCATACAGAACAAAGACAATAAGGTCAACGTTATTAATAAAAACCATAAAGTTTATAAACATTTTTTTTTTCTAAAATAACACCTGTCCAAAAGTTTTCCGAAAATTACATTTTCATTGCACTTAAATAATCTCATTCATTTAGAGGCCTCAAACACGCACGCGTTTGCGTCGGGGGCAAATAAAGAAATAAAAAACAGGAAGAGGCTATTTAACTGGCCAATAGTATTACAGTAAAATTTATACTTGCGGCTTATTTAAAAAAAACCTTTGTCTCACTTTCGAAAATTCAATTTTTTAATAATTACTTATTTGTTTGCAGGTACGCACCATCAAATATTTTGCCTACAAGTTGTGAGTATAAATAATCTTACCGACGTCCTTTTTCTCTCTTTCTCTCTCTCTCTCTCTCTCTCTCTTCACTAATATTAAAATAAATATTTTATTTTTTCTGTACTCAATTTATCAACGATTATGCTCCTATATGTGCTGTCATAGTTACCTCATGCAGCTTAAATGTGTCTATAGTCAGACAAAACTCTCTTTTTCTTTTGACTATAGCATACAGCATATAGAAGGGTACAGAGGAAACTTGGGAACCTAAAGTTAAGACTCCGTTCTAATTAAGAAACTTCCATACCCCATTTTGCAACAAATTCGACGCATTACATGTTGACTGGCGCAATCGACGAAACCTTTCATCTCCTCACCAGAACGAGGAAATTAATATATTAAATATTTCATTTTCTCCAATATTATATCATTTTTAAATATTTTAATTTTATCCAATAATGTATGGGTGAAGGAATCAATAACCAGTTGCGTTTACAGCCGTACACTCGTGTCTCTGCACCACGACAGTTACTTCTATATAACCAATAATAATTTGCAAGTAAAAATGGGGCCTGTCGTGGCGCAGCGGCACAAGCGTGTGACTGTAACCGACAGGCTCTGGGTTCGATCCCCAGCCGAGGAAATGAAATATTAAATATTTAATGTTTCATTTCTTCGCTCTGGTAATAAGGCAAAAGCGCGGCGTTGAGATCCGCCACTCAACACGCAATTCGGCGAAATTCGGCGAAAAGTGGGGAACGGAATTGGAACGGAGTGTCTTAACAGCATCATACTGCACACAACCTGCCATATCTAATGTCACACGCTTGTGTCGCTGCGCCACGACTGGTCTATACCAAAATACCATATCTTAATTACAAGCAAAAAATTCGGTGAAAGCAATTGATCCATATATGAAACCTATAATTATATGTCTATAGAAATACCACGGGAAATTCTTTATACATCGAATTGTTGAAAGTATGTATTGTTTGATATATCGAATGATTATAATGCAATTATAACGTTTTTTGTAATAAGTATTTGAAAAGTATGCCGTTATGTGCTGTGATTTCTGATTTTATATCTACAGAATGCTTAAAATGTAAGAGTTTTCTAAGATAGCTCATCTTCACCAATGACAGGGTAAGCAGAGGGAACTTGGGAACCTAGTGATCAGACACTCTGTTCTGATCTCCACTTTCCGTCTGATTAAAAGCATGGCGTGTTGAGTGGCGGAATTCTCAATTCTTCTTCTTTCTTTTTCTTCTCAATTTCGGGTTTTGCTTTGTTTTGTCTGTCAGAGCCGACAGGACTTTCAAAGATATTAAATAAAACGATTGAAACTTTTTTGTATTGTTAACATCTCTGTAGGGAGATTTTTTTTCATAAAGGGTCTAGCAGGGTCAGCACAGGAAAACTGTTTTGGCTTCTAATTCTTATAGGATCACGTTTTTGTCCATAACGATGTCACACTACAAAGCCCATACTGATGACGCTGTCATCAAAAAAAAAAAGTTCTTAACTGCCGCAATGTAAAATAGTCGAAAACCCGTATTTCACAAGTAAAAAGCGGCAAGCAAAAGCGAAGCGAAGCGAAAACGAAGCGATTTCGAAACGCTTTTTAGGCGGAACTCAACGCTGCTTCGTCCAGCAAATAACAAAACGTCATTAATTGATATCTCCAAATGTGAATTGAACCTTGGACCACCGAAATACAACCAGAGGTCTCCAGTATTATTCTAATATCACACATTAACATCTCTGTCTAAGTTTTCTTAGAACAAAGATCCCATCTAACAGCATCCAGCCTCAACATTAGCTATCTGATAAATTATTTCTCGCAACTTGTTTGCACACTCACAATATTTTGTGTAGAAATTTAAATTTTAAAGCGTATTCCTTTATAATCGGTACGTATCATCTATTTTCATCTTTTAGGTACGTTTTTATCGGTATGTATTATCTAAATGTATGATAGTCCGTGCGTTGAATAATTTATATGCAAAATAAATGGTTGAAAAAGTGTTGTGGTTTTGGCGTTGTCGTGTTAATCTGCGGGAAAGAGCGTGAAGGTAATAGAGAGTGTTTCAAAAATACGTGTTAGGTCGTATCTGGGTGGACACTGTTTGTAGGTAGCATATCTACATATGGAAAGTGTTATTAGGATTACTTTTTTTTTTGTGTTATAACTTCACGCTGTATGCCGCACATGGCAATACACAGAGGTAACGGGAACCTTGTGTAACCATGGCAATACACAGAGGGAACTTGGGAACCTTGTGTTAAGACACGTTGTTCCTTTCCTCGCTTTCAGGCGATTATAAAGCGGTCTTTAGCGTGTTGAATGGCGGAACTAAACGCCGCGTTTTGTCATTCAACACGCATCGCCTTATATTCGGCGGAAAGTGGGGAACGGAAGTAGAACGGAGAGTCATAACACTACTTTCTCAAGTTCCCTCTGCTTACACTGCCATGTGCCATGTGGGATACAGCGTGAAGCTAAAAAAACAAAAAAAAAATAATAAAGAAGATAATTGATAGAATCGTTAAAACTTCATATACTCGTATATATAAGAAAAAATAATCCGCCTGTCTGTACAGAATGTTACTTCGAGATGTTATTAAACAAATATTTCTATTATTAAGTACCGGTCCGGTGCGGTATACAGGTGGACGCAGAGTTATGTCAACATACGTGACTAATGTATGGAACTATGGTCAATGTATGGTTGTTGGAACTTGGGCGTTCGCGGCTTTGCCCGCTTGAACTAAAGTTAAATAATTGAACTAAAGCTCAAAATCTGTTCAAATATTTTATATTAAAATAACTTTTTATTTATGAACTAATTGTAATAAAAGCAACACTTAATGTAAAAGGAAGTTTGTCATAATATGTCAGTGAAAAGCTCATTTAAAATGGCTCAGCCGTTTCAGACAATATATTTTTTTTTAGCTTCACGCTGTATCCCGCACAAGGCAGCGTAGGCAGAGGGAACCCGCGAACCTAGTGTAAAGACACTCCGTTCCACTTCCGTTTTCCACTTTCCGCCGAACTGGAGACATTGCGTATTGAGTGGCAGAACTCAACGCCGCGCTTTTGCCTTATTACCAGAGCGAAGAAATGAAACATTGAATAATTAAAGTGAAAATATTAAATATTTCATTTCCTCGAGTGGGGATCGAACCCACAACCTGTCGGTTACAGTCACACGCTTGTACAGCTGCGCCACGACAGGCCTCAATATTTTTTAAATCTTTATTTTATACTCCACAACGATGATAGATTATCTTATATGTATGTCTACAGGAGATTAGTTACAATTTAAAGTAAAGATTACGAAAAAAAATTAAAAAATGGAGCGGCTTAACTCTATAGTTTGTGACTTCTAACTTCCATATTACTCGTCTACAAAATAAATAGCAATACATAAAAATATAAACTTTTCATATTTATTGTGAATTTCAATTCCGCACTTTGCCTTACTTGTTTGACACAATCAGAACACAACCTGTAATTTATATAAATCTCTTGAATAGAAAACCGCTAGTACTCTGCCTCACTTGAGAGGGAACTCGGGAGGGAACTTGGGAACCCAGTGTTGAGACACTCCATTCCATTCCCGACTTTCCGCCGAATTTGAGACATTGAGTGTTGAGTGGCGGAACTCAACGCCGCGTTTTGCCCTGTTACCATAGCGAAGGAATGAAAACATCAAATATTTAAAATGAAAATATTAAATATTTAATTTTCTAATGATCGAAAAAACAACCTATCCTGTTTAAAGTGCAGCCCCTGCATTACGACAGGCCTCAGACCAAAGATCTTTTGAATAAAAAAACATTTCATAATGAAAAAATAACATAAAGCGGGCGAAGCCGCGTTAAAACTGAAGTTTTTTTTCAACATAAAATACATTATTTTTAGTATTTCTAAAGTATTATTCAACACTTAGGAAAGAAAAATACTAAATTTAAAAACGTATAAAAATTTGGACGGATGGCTTAGTGGTCAGAGCGCTTGAACGGTTTCCAAGAGGCGCAGGTTCAAATCCTGCTTCGTCCAAAATTTTTATACGTTTTTTTTAGTATAAATAAATCATTTTTCTTTATTAACGTCTGCTTCAATACACATTGAGTTTCAGTACTCACATTTTTACGGCCTTGAGTGATTTCTTTCCATTTCAATTATGCTTATTGGATAATCTAACCAGAACGATTTTATATTTAAATTTCTTTTGAAAAGCGACTTTATCTTGTAAGCAATAAAGCTCATTATGCATTAATATAGATATTTTATTGTAGCGGTCATCTACCTCTTATAACGTTATGGTAGCCTGGTAACGGGCATTGTTGATTTGAGAAAAAAAAAAACGTAACTGTGTCACGGATTGAAGAAGTGGATTTTTGTTAGAGGCGTTTGTTAGTGTTTTTTTTTTTTTTTTTATAGGTAAAGAGGCTTGTCGTGGCGCAGGGGTACAAGCGTGCGACTGTAAACGTGGTTTTGGATTCAATTCTCACTCGAGGAACATAAAATATATATATTTTTCTTTGCTCTGGTAACAAGGCAAAGTGATTTTTTTTAACGTATCTCCGTTACTATGTAGGTAAAGAGAAAATAGTGTTGAGACACTGTGTTTTCCACTTTTCATATAGCCTCTAGTGTCTTATTAACTAAATATACGTACTATGGGGACTGAAATATTTTCTTTTCGTCGTTCTCTTAACAAGGCCAACCGCGGCGTTGAGTTCCGCCATAGCAATATTTTAAAAAAATGGTAATGAGAGCGTCGTTTACCATATGAGATGGTTATACATTAAAAGAATGATTACTTTCTATAACTAACGACCCGCTCACGGCTTCGTCCGCTTAAATAGACAGCTATTTTTTATCACAATTACTTTCGTGATCTAATAATAGTATACCTTTTAAAATTTACATTTTTTATTTTAAAAATTAAAGTAAGATCCTTTTATTTTTACAACCGATTCATATAAAAAACAAACACAAAATGTCAAGAGAAGGTTGCCAAAATATAATACTGAAAACTGTAATTAATTTTGGCAAGCCGTCTTTTGGATCTGTTCTCTGTCAGAGACAGAGAAAACAGACTTAGTTTCAGAGCGAGTTTTAAAAAAAAACACTATTTCGATAATTCAGATCCAAGTACATTACTAAACGTTCCTTATAAGATATTTATTAATATATCTTCCATGTACAGACAGATTTATTACAAGTATATATTAGTATAGACACAGAGGTCTGTCGTGGCGCAGCCGCACAAGCGTGTGATTGTAACCGACAGGTTGTGGGTTCGATCCCCACTCGAGGAAATAAAATATTTAATATTTTCAATTTAAATATTTAGTGTTTCATTTCCTCCAAACTAAACCGCAGCGTTGAGTTTTGCCACTTAACACTTACTGCCTCTAATTCAGCGGAAAGTGGAGAACGGAACGGAGTGTCTCAACACTAAGTTCCCCAGTCCCTCTGTCTACCCTGCCATATGCGGGATACAGCGTGAAGCATACACCGTACGACATGTATGTATTTTTTAAATTTTATTTAGAAGATAGACTTATGCTATCGTGGATCTTTTTATAGAACGCCCACACGAAAGCTCTCATATTTTAAACATTTTAAATTTTCCTTCACTTATATAAATTTTAACTGAATGAAATATAATAATATAACCTTCTACAATAAATAGACTATCCAAAACAAAAAAAAAATTAAAGAATCGTACTAGCAGTTGCTGAGATTGGCACAGATTTTCATTACCCCTCTATGATATGACACTCAATCTTGAATTCTAGCGGAAAGTGGAGAACGGAGCGTCTTATCACTACCCTACTATCGTCACTACGCAGCACTTGTATAACACATAGAATAAATTAATTTAAGTGTTATATTGTATCAAACGTGTAATTTACCGCTTGGAAACGGTAACGAGTTAGAAAGCTACCATCTGCGCGTGCGCCATAATTATCCACTTATTATATAATGAAAAATGTTATTATTTTAACATTATGATGATTTTTGATGTATATCTATGGTTTAAATTAAATTATTTAATATTTTCCACCCTTCGTTCTAGTAACAAGGCGAAGCATCTCAAATTCGGTGATGAGTAGGGAGTGAAAGTGTCTAAATGGGAACGGAGTGTATCAACACTACGTTACCAAGTTCCCTTGTCTAACACAGCAAGATACTTAGTGAGGCTGCAACTAAAACTGTGATATTTGATACACCTATAGCTTTCAGTAAATTAATAAGTGAACGCCTCAACATGGTGGATAGTTTATTTACATAAAATGGTTATGGCAATGGTCGGAGGTTCAATTTTCGCAATATTTATATTGACAGGCAAAATAATTTGTTGCTCTTTCTCGAAAAAGAGTTAACGACATGTCCAAAACGGCGTCGAGTTCCGCACAACATGCACATGCACAGTTTCGGCGGTAAGTGTGGAACGAAACGGAGTGTCGTAACACTACATTTTCAAGTTCCCTCTGCCTACCCTGCTATGTGCGGGATTCAGCGTGAAGCTGAGTGAGTGATGTGTCTTTACACTAGTACGAAAAAAAAACATCCATGAACCAAAGAAATCACACCACCCAAGCCCAAACACACCGACAAATCAACGGTAAATTATATATATATACTAATTTAATCTTTAAATTGTATATATATAAAGTACACAATTCAATACAATTTTGTAGATATAAAAAGTTCTTAATTCAATGCCTCGAGAGGCATTAAGATTTGTGGGTCGATAACTTTTAAAATGATTTACCATTCCGCTTGTGAAATAATATATTTTATATTAAAAGTCGGTGTTTCGTAATGGCATTTAATTTTTATTAATATGTAAAATATATATGAAAATAATTTGTTTTATTTTTTAAAGTGATTATATGTATGAGGCCTGTCGTGGCGCAGCGGCACAAGCGTGTGACTGTAACCGATAGGTTGTGGGTTCGAATCCCACTCGAGGAAATGAAGTATTTAATATTTTCAATTTAAATATTTAATGTTTCATTTTTTCGCTCTATTAACAAGGTTAAACGCGGCGTTGAGTTCCGCCACTCAACACGCAATGCCTCAAATTCGGCGGAAAGTGGTGAACAGAAGTGGAACGGAGTGTCTTAACACTGGGTTCCCAACTTCCCTCTGCCTACCCTACCATGTGCGGGATACAGCGTGAAGCTGAGTAAATTAGTGAGTGAGTGTTTATATGTATTTATATGTATCAGTCCCGCCACTCAACACGCAATGCCTCGAATTTGATAAAAAGTAGAGAACGTAACGGAGTGTCTCAACACTAGATTTCCAAGTTCCATCTGTCTACAATATTTAATTTGAAAATATTAAATATTTCATTTCCTCGACTGGGGATCGAACCCAGAACCTGTCGGTTACAGCTTACGCTTGTGCCTCTGCTCTGCAACCGAAATTTGGAATAATACATGTATTACATAGAATACATTATTCAAAATGCCCGTATCATACCGGAGAATTTGGCCACCCAATGTCTAAAAACACTCTGTTAACCACTTTCAGCTTAATTGGAAGCATTGGTTGAGTGACAGAACTCAAATAAATATATATTAAAATTCACCTGTCAAGCGTGATAAGTTGACTTTATGAACTACGAACTACGCACTTTTCTACAAGTCCTATACAAAAATATTTAAATGAATAAATAAAATTTTCAGCTTCACTCTGTATCCCGCTGAACCTAGTGTTATGACACTAAATCCCTACTTTCCGCCGAATTAGCGGCGTTGAGTGGCGGAACTCAACGCCGCGTAAACAGAGCGAAGAAATGAAAACATTAAATATTTAAATTGAAAATATTAAATATTTAATTTCTTCGAGTAGGGATCGGACTCACAACTTGTCGGTTACCTCAAGTATTATTAAAGCACATTTTAATTTTGTCCATAACCATTGGAAAGGGAAACGAACCCACGACAACATAAAAAAAGCTACTGACACACTATAAATAACTAGTTTTGACCAATTTTCCTTGAAACAATGCTTTAGAATCTCATAAAGTACTACAATACAATTAGTGAATGACAATGGCGATTTCTCACGACTCATG
>DWMZ01006382.1:0-10354 GCA_018249855.1 Eueides tales michaeli | reverse complement strand
CGTTGCCGGCCTTTGAGGTGGAGGTAGACGCGCTTTTTGAAGGTACCCATGTCGTATCGACCTGGAAATACTGCCGCGGGTAGATCGTTCCACAGATGTGTGGCGCGTGGAAGAAAATTCCTACGAATTTGATTAATTAATTAATTAATTAATTTATTAATTATTAATATATTAACTAAATTAAAAAAGCTTTTAAATTAAAATTGTTTAATTAAAATTAAGAAAGCTTGAAATTATAATTAATATTAATATAAACAGGTTAATCTATTAATACTAAATTTAAAAACGTATAAAAATTTGAACTAAGCAGGATTTGAACCCGCGCCTCTTGGAATCCGTCCAAGCGCTCTGACCATTAAGCCATTCGTTCAAATCCTGTTTCGTTCAAATTTTTATACGTTTTTAAATTTAATAATTTTCTTTCCTAGGTGTGGAATAACACCTTAAAAAAAATAATAATCTATTAATATTTTTCTAACTTATTGAAATATTGTAAACAAACATCGCTTTTCCCGTTTCTATATCTGGATTTAAGAAAGTTCTCATAAAATTACATCAACTTAAAATACTCTATAATTATAAATAAAAAATCTTTCTTAAAACAGGACAGGAATGTTTCATCAAAAATTTTATTTATATTATAAGTATATTTTACCTATATAAATGTACTTCAATCTTTATTGTTTAATTAAATTTTCAAGAGCTTGA
The DNA here is from genome assembly GCA_018249855.1 of Eueides tales michaeli. Classification (NCBI taxonomy): domain Eukaryota; kingdom Metazoa; phylum Arthropoda; class Insecta; order Lepidoptera; family Nymphalidae; genus Eueides; species Eueides tales. The sequence continues at coordinate 9,646 of DWMZ01006382.1, read as the reverse complement.
GAGGTTGTGTTAAGTAAAGGGTTGATAAATTACGGTCACGGTATTTATTCTGTTTAAAATATATGGCGACAATTTGTTTTGGCCATAAGACTGAAGACTTTGGAAGTAAGTCCTCGGTAACCTATTTATGTAGCTTCCTTGTTCATTAGATGATCAGAATTACTCACTGATTCGGCTTCACACTGTATCCCACGGAAAGGAACTTGGGAACCTAGTGTAGGGAACTTGGGAACCTAGTGGAGGGAACTTGGGAACCTAGTGTTAATACACTCCATTCCACTTCTGTTCCCCACTTCCCGCCATTCCCGCATTTGAGGCATTCCGTATTGAGTGGCGGAACTCAACGCCGCTTTTTGCCTTGTTACCAGAGAGAAGAAATGAAAACATTTAATATTTAAATCGAAAATATTAAATATTTCATCTCCTCGAGTGTGTATCGAACCCACAACCGTCGGTTACAGTCCCACGCTTGTGTCGCTGCCCCTCTACAGGCGCATCTAAACAGAATTAAGTAGCATTTATTTCATATTTATTTATTCTTTTTTATTTTCCAAAGCAATTTAAGTCACAAATTCTACACTTGTATTAGTATATTTTTTCTCTTTTTCCATTAACACGTCACTTCCTGCCGAATTTGAGGCGTTGGGCATAGAGTGACGGAACCCATTTCAGCACTTTGCCTTGTTACCACAACGAAAAAGTGTATATATTAAATATTTCATTTCCTTGAGTAGTCTTTGTGCCTCTGCCACAAGACTGGCGTCTAGTATTAGTGTTTACATATTATGTATAACGTATAACCGGAAGTACACGGTGTAGAACGCTGAAATTTAGCATATAGTTTCTATGGAGACTATAGTTTTTATGGAAAAAAAAACAAGGCAAACGGGCGTACAACACCTGATGATAGTGATAACCGCCACCCTCGGCCCCGTGTTATCGACCTACAAAGTAAAAGGTAGATGCGATTTTTGAAGTCACCCGAAACACTGCCGCAGGCAGATTAATCTGCTACTATACTTAAAATGGAATTCCTACAGAATAATGAGTTCAAAGAGAAGATTCTCAAATCCCATAGAAACTAGAAAAAGTCTGATTTTATTTTATATAATTTAAAAAAGCAAGTAGCAATCTGTCTCTAATTATACAACATAGGCGTGATTTGACTTCATAATTAAACATTTGTTCTTAACTCACTCGAGTAATATTTGTATTTAATTAATATTTTCCCCTTTTCCGGTTTGCGAGAAAATTGCTATATAAGTATATAGTAAATTCAAATGTCACAATAACATGTGTGGTTTAATTTAGTCCTAATTAAATAATAATTATTTACGGTAAATAAGCTAGTATGCAAAGTTTGTTTTTCGATTTTTTTTCTGTCGTTCAAGTCATTCAGTACCTACTAAGCATTATTATCACTTGAGAATTTTTAAAATTTATATTTTCTAGAGTTGAGTTCCACCACTCAACACGCAATATCTCGAAATTTATGTGGAAAATAGGTATCGGAGTGTCTCAACACTAAATACTTGTACCAAAAACAAAATATGCAGGTAACAAAGTGAAGATATAAAATAATACAGGCTATATTAATATTTTTCATTAGCTAACATAAAGCTTTATTCAGTAGTGATAATAAAATTCCCTGCAATCAGTGCCGGTGTTTACCGCGGCACCCGCTGCAATGCGATATCTACGAGTACGTGTTGGCGATACTAAACTAGCGTATAAGATATTTTACAGTTAAATAAAATTTCAAAAAAGGATACTTTCTAAAAGATACTTTATAATAAATTTTATAGTTTTTTTTAGAAGCTTAACGCTGTATCCCGCTCGAGGTAGGGTAGGCTGAGGGAACCCGGGAACCTAGTGTTAAGACACTCTGTTTCACTTCCGTTCCCCACTTTCCGCCGGATTTGAGGCATTGCGTGTTGAGTGGCGGAACTCAACGCCGCGCTTTTTTTATAAAATATTTCAAAAATACATATTTCTAAAAAAGAAATAATTTTCTAGTAAGTACTTTAAATTACCTTTAGAAATGCCTTTTATTACAGCCGAGATATTTATAAGAAAAATTAATATAATAGGACATTTATGGAACAGGGACGCAAACGTGCGACTGTAAACACGAAAGGTAGTGGCCATACTTGGCTGGTGCAATAAAATATTTAACGTTTTCGTTTCTTTGCAACGCAAAGCGTGCTTTTGAGTTCCACCACTCAAGACGCAATGTCTCCATGATTTAACGACTGGGCTGACTTAATGGAAACGGAGTGTCTTAAAACTAGGTCCCTAGGTTCCCACTGCTATGAAGCTAAACAAAATTTACTTAATTTAATACCTGTTTTCATAGCCCACAAGGGGAATCGCTACAACCTGTACCGCAGCAAATACTAGAATCAGAATTGTTTCCTCATAAACTAGTATATTTATACGCCCCTCGGCTTAATCGTGTTTGTTATTCAATATTGTATACAGAAAATATTCTATTAAGTGGAATCTTGAACGTAATATAAATTTTTTAATTCAAGTATATTGCTCTTTCTATAATATGTAGTAAAAGAAAACTTACTGATAAAAGATTCCTTTTTTCAATTTCCTTTTTATTTTTACGCTTTATCCCGCATCTATAAGAACGGGCAAACAGTGAAAGATGGAAAAGCAATAGAAACCTGGTGTCTGCGGATCGTTTTGAGTGCGACGTCTTTCATTGTCCATTCTTTTTTCAGACATATTGAATTATAGGTACACAAAAGATCGTGTTTTACATAATCAAATAGAAACAAAAAAAAATTAATATAGATAATATTATAAATAAATGTGAATTAAATATATAATATTATAAATCTAAATGTAAACAATTGACATATTGCTATTGTTCTTTTCAACCTCACACCATATACCACATATGGCAGGGTAGGCAGAGGGAACTTGGGAACCTCGTGTTAAGGAATTCAATTCCGTTCTCCACTTTTAGCTCTAGACATTGTGTCTTTGAATATTTAATTTGAAAATATTAAATAATTCAATTGCGATCGAATCTACAACCTATAGCGTTCACAGTCGCACGTTTGTGTCCCCGCGTCACAACTGACCTCAGTGGTTCAGTGGTAGAATGCTGCTCGACAGCTATATTTTATCCTCAAAATATTAAATAACTTAAATTCAATTTTGCTTTCGACGAAAGAAATAAACGAGGCAAACGAAGCTCTTATGAATAAACTTTCTGAAGCACTACCACTTTGCAATTCTTAAGTAAAATCGCTACGTATTAAAAATATAGAATGCAATGGTAGCTTTTACAAATGTTTTTTTTTTATATCATTGTCAAACGGTATTTTTGTATTTGTACAGTGTTAAGTCACTCCAGGAAGTGAAAAAAAAAAACACCGCAGTGTGCTTTTTGAGTGTGATTTGTTTTTATATGAATAACAGAGTAGTTAGAGTGTACATAGTGTCAGTCTCTTCCGTATCCCCCTTTCCATCGAATTTCAAGGCATCGCGTGCGTATATGTGGCGGAACACAAAACAGCGCCTTGCCTCGTAACCAGAAAGAAGAAATTGAATCTTATCTTATCTTATTAATATTATAAATGCGAAAGTTTGTACGGATGTGTGTATGTTTGTTACTCTTTCACGCAAAAACTACTTAACGGATTTTCATGAAACTTTGCATTAATATAGCTTCGATATCAGAATAACATAATAAGTTAAAATTTATAGGGATTTTTAACCGACATAAAAAAGGAGGTTCTTTTATATATGTTCCCCGATTACCCGAAGATGGGTGGACCAATTTTCAAAATTCTTTTCTTGTTCGAGAGGATTATTTCACAATTGGTCCCATAGTAAGGAGACCAGGATCTGATGATGGAATCCTGGAGAAATCGAGGGCAACCCTCAAATTTGAAAGGCACAGATGCGGTTTTTTCGATAATAACGCAATTGGGAGATCTGTATCTGACTATCATCTCATTTTATTAACCGACTTTAAAAAAGGAGGAGGTTCTTAATACGTATGTTCCTCAGATTACTCGAAGATGGGAACACTGATTTAAAAAAAAAACTTTTTTTATCGTTGGAGTTACACAAAGATAATTAGGTAGGTAGATTACTGTAGGATTATTTATCTTAAATATTTCTCAATAAAAGTCCGCGATAGCATATATTTATCTATCTTTTATGTGTAAGTCACTATGACCAAAATAGTGAACGTGGACGAAGTCACGGGTAACAGCTAGTAATTAAATATATAAAAAAATACACGAGTCAAAGTGCGGTGTTGAGTTCCGCCGCTCAACACGCAATATCTTCAGAATACAGCGGATAGTCATAATGGCATCGGAGTGTCTTAACACTATATAAGCTTCCATGGTTGTATAAATTATATACGTTTTACTTAAATAAATATTTCAAATTCGGTCGAAAATCTCCTAAAACTTATATATCTTTAAATAAATCTATTTTCCCATATTTTAAAAATAATATTAAAACTTGAAAAGTTTAAGCTTCCAGCTATATCTTCCGCGCTTGGCTTTAACGTCAAATTTGCCTTCGCCCTCAAAAATGTAGATGACATTCAGAAGAGCAACTTAAATTGGTATCTCGTACACTCGACGTGACATTTCACCCCACAATATTCTCAAGATCGCTATCCTTGCTGCTGGATAGATAAAAGAGTAAACGCTTTTACCGTTTAGTCTCAGTAAAGTTTGTTTGTTTGGTAAAATGACTTGTTTTTTTCTTTAGTGATTGAGCAAATTTTACATTTTGTTTCTTTCTTTTTATTTCAGTTTCGGGAACGGAGCTGGAGAAGGGGAGCTGGGGAACGGCAGTGGAACGGAGTGTCTTTACATTAGGTTCCCTAATATCCACTGCCTACCCTGCCATGTGTGGGATACAGCGTGAAGCAGAAAAAAAATCTGCATCACTGTGTATATGTTAGGTAGGCAGAGTGAACTTGGAATTCTCTCGGAGCAGAGTATCTTAACGCTGGGCCCTATTGAAAAGAAAATAATAAATGTTTCATTTCACGCATTTACAGTCACACGCTTGTGCCCCTTAGCCACGACTGGAGTCATTATACTATATTTTGTAATATTTATTTTTAGGTACACGTTGTATCACGACATGGTAGGTGCAGGGCACCTGGGAACCCTAGGGTCCTAGCGCGATTGTGTCTTCTTACCTGTGATATTGAAAATATTTTAAATACATTTTGTACTTACATGAATTTTAGGCTTATTTTTTATATTCTACTAAAAGGTCAAGAAAATAATTTGTATATAATTCTCGATTTTGCTTAATTCCGTCTCTCAACACGCAATGCCAATTCGCCTTAACACTAGGTTCCCAAACTCCCTCTCTGCCTATCCTGCCATGTTCGCGATTACAGCGTGAATCAGAAAATACACAATACACACATCAAATCTCCAGGTTTAACTTCATCATGTCATAATTTAATAGTTTCCTTGACATTCTAATTGCATATTGAAACTAGCAAGATAGATAACCAGATGTATAACACGGAGTGCCCTACATATTGTGAATACGAAGCGCCTGACGAGTATTTATTGTACGTGAGGTGAACTTGTTGTATCGATATTATGTTAAAAGATTCGATGTATCTTTATAGGCGTAAAAAAACAGAAAGCCAGGTGGTGCCCACTCTGAATAGTCTTGAGCTCACCCCAATAATATTATAAATAATTTCTTTTCCTCAAAAATAAATAAAAGCTTTACACAGACAAATTTGTTGAAAGTCCAGGTCTCCCTGTAAATTGTTCTAAATAGACCACGAGTATCTTCTATAGAAGAGGTAGAGCTTTGTTTGAAAGCGCTATGATTTGCACTTAGAATAATTATTTATTTTCATTTCCAAATAACAGAATAAAAATCAATCAATCGTTATTTTTTCCTTATTATATAGTTAACTATCATAATCATATAATGAAGAAAAAGTAAACGTTAAGCTAATTCCCAAACAGCAGAATAATTGGCAATGACAGCAAAGATATCCTCCTAGTTACCTGGGTAAAGTAAAATGAGTCGAGCCTTATTATTGAATTTTCCACATTCATATCTCTCTATTCTATAAAATACTTTTTTGTTCTGTACGATTTTTTTGTATAATAGTTGTTGACGTAGAAAACTGATATTGATTGATCGAGTGCAAGCTGGAAGAAAAGGTGATCGAGAATATCGTGTATTGTGAGGCACGCGCGTGAGTTGGTGAGCAAAGCGAGCAGGGGGCGGAGCCCCCTAGTAATCTATACAAAAGTTTTTCAAATATCCACATATCGCTGAGGAAATCTAGTGTTAAGACACTCTATTTCTTAACTGTGCTACGAAATGAAAATAGTCAATTCTTTCAAGTAGAAATCTAACCTACAACCGTCGCTCTTAAAATCATAAACACTCTGCATTCCATTATTTTTTATAAGATCGTGATAAACCAATACTATAAGTGTAACTGTGAACGCGACAGGTTATGGGTCCGATCCCCAGTCGGTGAAATGATATATTTAATATTGCCATATCTTTGTTCTGCATACTTTGTCATGTGCGGGACGTAGCGTGAAGCTGAAAAAAAAAGAATCATCCTATAATCAATTAAGACTATATCGATACGAAAGTGTCACATCACTAAAGTACAAGGCACCGCAATGGACGATGCAATCTCCATTCAGAAGCGCCGACACCGCGAACTCAACGCGCGCTAATGGCAACACTCACTTATAACACTGGAACCCATACTATGGGTTGTATGCTAATATAGTATATAAAAATATTTATATGTTCATAAAATTTTGTTGTATTATTTATCTATATTTGGCAGTATTTCATGATGTTGCCAGGTTTTATGAGATAATAAAATATGTTTTTACGTCTATCGCTTTGTAAATCGATGAACTAAAAAAAATCATTAAAAAACTATATATAATTCAGTGTTAATAATTCAATTTAGTAATATTGGCAATTTCGCTCTCCGCTTTCCGCCGAATTTTTGTAGCATTATATTTTCAATGGTGAAATTCAACGCTACGCTTTACCTCGTTACTAGAAGAGAAAGAGGAAATGAAAGTACAATACATATATTAATAAATAATTAATTCCCCAGAATGGTCATCGAACTTAGAACCGTCCTACTAATATCTCAAGGCACAACGACCACGTCAAATTGCCAAATCCTAAAATTGCTTTATTTTAATGAAAATATTTGAAAACGTTCCGTATCATTTATTGTTGATCAAAGTTGAACTTTTTTATTTATTATTTCCCGAAATAGAATGAGCTTTGTAATCAGTTTTCCTAAGCGTTCAACTCGAGGTCGAATCAAAAATCATTTGTACGCAAACAAAGGCATTTTTCTTTGGAAAAATATTAAGCAATTAATTCTTCCCAAGCAATTAAAATTTGGAAAAGATGCCATATTTTCTAGGCCTTTTCGTTTCCGATATAAAATGGCGGGTGAACGTCTATTTTTAAATATGAAGCCTCATTATGAAGTATGTAACTTTAAAGGATATTTAATTAATTAAGTGATGATCTCTTAAAAAGCCTTTTCTTTAATAAATATATACTAATGGCATAGTACTGATCATCACAAATATCTTTGTTTCCAATACCTTAAAAGAATATTTTAATAAATAAAAAATATATACTTCACACGGGAATCAAACCCGCATGATTGTTAAGAAACGATAATAATTTCTCGTCATTTTCGTATCTAAGTACAAAGACATTTCAGGATTCTGATTACATAACGCTTTTATAGTAAATATTAACTGAACACTTTTACCCAAGTTTCAAGTACTGTGGAGCGCGGAATTGAAGTACATAGGGGCGTGAGAAGAAATATAAGTTGAAGAGAGGACCCGAATAATGGAAATAAAGTACCCGCTATTGTTTTGACAATGTTACCGAGTTTTTATTACATTTTTTTTTTAGGTTCACGCACAAGGCAGGGTAGGCAGAGGGAACCCGGGAACCAAGTATTAAGACACTCCGATCCACTTCCGTTCCTCACTTTCCGCCGATTTTGAGGCATTGCGTGTTGAGTGGCGGAACTCAACGCCGGGCTTTGCCTTATTACCAGAGCGAAGAAATGAAACATTAAATATATAAATTGAAAATATTAAATATTTCATTTCCTCGACTGGGGCCAGAACCCAAAACCTGTCAGTTACAGCCACACGCTTGTGCTGCTGCGCTACGACAGGCCTCAGACTATTATATTATTGTTCTTTTATTTTTCACGCTGTCTCCTGCACATGGCAGGATAGGCAGAGGGAACTTGGGAAGTCTGTGCTTAAACAGTCCGTCTCCATTAACCGTCCTTAATTTTCGCTGAATTTGAGGCTTGTTCAATGCCGGTACTCAACATTAAATATTTTATTTCCCCGAGTGGGATTCAAACCCACAACCTATTAGGTACAAATCATTAGCAAAATATAATCATTATATTCATAAATCTAATAAATGGCCGTTGGGGCGCAATGAGATATCGTCAAAATTTAGATGCGATGTTTTATCCTTACTCATGGGAACGATTATATACAAATTGTTTTCATTTCTCTGGTATAATCGAAAAAGCGTGTTGTTATTTTTTTTGCCAAATAACCGCCCGACCTTCGCAGAGTGGGCAGAGGAACCTGAGAACCTAGTGTTAAGCCACTTACTTCCCCTTTTTTTAGCTATTTTCCACCAAACAACACGTAATGTTAATTTTTTTATCCATTCTGAATTATCGTTTGACAAGAGAGAATGCTATTTAATAAATATTTTACTATTTTAAACGGATCCAAGATGCGCGGGTTAAAATCCTGCTTCGTTCAAATTTTTATAAGTTTTTAAATTTAGCATTTTCTCTCCTAAGTGTGGAATAACACTTTTAAAAATAGTAAAAATATTTAGTAAATAGCATTCTCTCTTGCCAAACTATAATTCTAACGAATTGTCTTTGAGTAGCGGAAATTTGTAAAAATCTCCCTACAGAGATGCTAACAACTTAAATAAGTTGTAACAAGCGTATAAAAATTTTGACATAGCTTGGTGAGAATGAATGGCTTAGTTGGTCAGAGCGCTTGGACGGATTCCAAGAGGCGCGAGTTCAAATCCTGCTTCGTTCAATTTTTTTTACGTTTTTAAATTTAATATTTTTCTTTCCAGAGTGTAGAATAACACTTTAAAAATCGTAATTTACAGCTTTTGTAGTTGAAAAAATAAATAGTTGCATTAACACATCTAATATTATTTTTTTCATCTTGATAACATCCCTTTAAATTCTCTCGCTTCTATTGCTTAATATGTCTTCATGAGCGGTTTGAAAGCACTACGCTTTGTCAAACAAATCGAAAAACCTCGATTTATTCAGTCAGGAGTTACTGTGCCACTGACATACACGCAGCGTACACAGACAGGTACATAGACATACACACGTGCAGACATTTAGGCTGAATTTAAAACTCTCCTCTCTCCTCTCTTAGCGTATAAAATACAACCCGCTACATATACAAGTATGTCGACATTAATCAACTAGGCTACAGTAGCGTCCAATGTTTATGCATAAATATTATATATGTACACTAAGCCGTTTGTTAGTTGACTTCATTGTTCACTATAGTCGAGCTTATATTTTTTT
>DWMZ01006381.1:0-10354 GCA_018249855.1 Eueides tales michaeli | reverse complement strand
TATATTATTTAAGTTATTAGCTCTGTGACTTAATTTAACGTAGGTTGTGGAGTAGTTCCTAATAGTACTCATAGTTCTTCAAATTCGGTGGAAAATGGGGAACGGAAGTGGAACAGAGTGTCTTAACGCTAGGTTCCCGGGTTCCCTCTGCCTACCCTGCCTAGTGCGGGATATAGTGTGAATCTAAAAAAAAAAAGTTGTGTGGTAATTTTTTTAGCATTACGCTGTATCCGTTACATAATAAGGTAAGCATTTTCAATGCGAATTTAGGCCACTTATTTTTTTTACCAGAGCAAAAAACAAAAATATTAAATAAATCATTTCCCTGAATGAAAGACAAAGTTATTTGTTAAAAAGTGAGAACTCACAGTATAAATAAATAAAAAAATCCGAAAAGTGGAAACTTATTGAATATTTAAATTTTAATGCCTTACCTTTTGTTGTTTATACGGCACAAAATTTATAAAATCGAATACAGAATACTATTAATTGTTTAGTCTGAACACAATTTACTATACAAACATACAAAAATTTGAAAAACAAAAATTTTTAGAGTATATTTCTGTAATAGTATTTATATAATTATCTCTTTAGAAATCATTTTTAATGTTAAACAAAACAAATCACTTACCATATTCTTCAGAGAAATAAAGACTAAGCTCATGCGATTTACAACTTTTAGTACTCAGCTCGAGTTGGCTCAGCGTTATGGCCTTAATAAGAGGTTGTGTGTGCATTTATTGTTGCCGTAGCAAGTGAGAAAAAAAACAGTTACTTAATTGTAACTGAAGTTTTGTTTTGTTAAAAAAAAAACGTCAAGTGCCATCAGGCTCACTCTCTGAGGGTTTCGTACTAAATTCAGGATAAAACAAGAATACTAATTTATAAAGGGTACAGAAATAATAATTTATTAAAGGAAAACTTAAGTTGACATGTACACTCTTTATGATTTTTTTTATTTGTTCTTTATTTGCATTGCCATATTTCGTAACTGTAGATCGACAGAAAGTTCAAGAGATAATCATCTGTTGAACGCTTGATTTTTTATTACTACTTCTTTAATACGCACCTTGTTTTTTAATTCTTGACATTAATTTCAGCTTATATTTTGTTGCAGTCTGAGATTGATAGTCTTGATAGACAGACAGACAATAAACAAAGTGAACCTATAAAGGTTCTATTTTTTCTTGTGAGCTATGGAATGGAGGGTAAAGCGATACGAAAATAATTCATTTCATAAATGTTTGGAATATAGATAGTTCAACAATTTTGATATAAACATAAATTATTTCATTATTTAATTGTAACTTAATATTAATGTTTCAGAAAGTCATTTAATTCAGGATATCTCATTATAAGTTAGAATATACATTTGAGGTTATCCAGGAATTAGCCGCGATCTTGATGAAATGCATGAATATAAATTGTAGTAAGTCGTATAAATTACAAATTCCATTAATATAGTTTAAAAGTTCACAATAATTTAAAATTTAGACGCAAATTAAGCACAAATATTTTCCGATTCCTATAGTACTGTCTACTTTGTTGATGGCGCTATTAGTTATCATTTCGAATTTGGCTAGGCACGAATAGCAGATGCTTGATAGTGGAGGCAAACAATAATACGCGTTTTAAAGGGGCTTAAACTTAATCTATTGTCACAATTTCGAAGCATTGCCGTGAACCGCATTGACGACTGCAACATGATAAATCAATATTATACTAATTCTTGCTTTTTACCTATATTTAAAATTAAAATTATTATGATTAAAAATTATAAAACCCTTCAAACCTGATTTTGACACTTTTCGTATAATGGTCACGAACGGTGTAAATCAAAAATTCAAATATTCTATCTATATTCTATTTATATCCTAAAAGTGATAGAGTAATTACTGCGGATCCACGGGATATACACTACAAGTTATGAATGCGGCGAGTTTTATACGACAGAAAAAGCTGTATAAAATCATGTATCTTTCTTTTTCTGGAAACTTGACTTTATTATTATTTTTGTAAGCAAAAATAATAATAAAGTCAAGTTTCCAGAAATATTAAGATATTTCCACATTATCTCGATAGAAAATGGTCAGTGGAAATATAGAAAATAAAATGGTTCTATCAGGGTACCATTTTTTTTAAGATATGGAACCCTAAAAAGTTAAAGAGCGTGCCTTACATTTCGGAAAAATTCTAATTATTTATTCATAATTATGCCCAATTCTTCAACTTTGTTTTTCCGTGTAAAAGGAGTCACTTACATCTTTCAATGAAAACAAAAATCTTTTAAAGCTAAATTTTGACAAAATTGACATTTATTGGTAATAACTCATAACGTCAAAATGTAAACTGCAGATTTTTTTCCTTATGAACATTTTATGTTTGAATCGTTTCTCTAATAAAGTTAAAGTTTCTCTAATAAATTTAGCCTAAAAGCGTAAACCATATCATGAGATGATTTAAATAATCTGTTCATGGAAAAAAAACTATTTCATTATACATTTAAATCCTGACGAAAAATAATGTCAGTGTTGAATTCTAATTGAACTGGCAAGTTGGTAGAAATAAGAGTAATTTAAATTGCTTAAATACCGTGGGTACCTATAATGTCACCGGCTTAGTAATTCATTGCATAGTTGTTCCCCACAGCGACCGTCTAATGGTAGATAGTCCTACCACAGTTAGCTGCCTATTTGATGTCATAGTTGCTCTAGTACTTTAACGAAAATTTATTTTATGAGAAGAGATTGATTATCTTGTTTAATTACATATACAATAATATATAACTTAGTATATTTTGTTCATCTTCAAGATTCTGTTGCATGCGAAATCTACTATAAGTGATTAATTGAATTAAAGGATAGTGTGTGTTGAAACTAAACGTTGTGATTTACAGCCTAGATTGCTAATAAATATAAAAAATGACTGAGTGGATGGATGGACGAACAGATGGAAACTCACAGTCACGGCAGCAGTGTATAATGCTGTAAACTTAACTTTTTATATCTGTGAAATATATATCGTTGTATATATTTCTGGTATAAGCTGTAAAACTTTTTAATTAAATTTGAATAGCATTTCCCTGTTTCGGCTAATTTCAATGCTTAAAACATTATCATTAAATTTAATGCTTTAATTTATATAATATAAATATATTATATAAATTAAAGCATTAAATTTAATGATCTATCAGAAACTAAATAGTTTCTGATAGATTTTATATTTTTAATTGGAAAATAAATAAAAAATAATAATTTGGACGATTTGGCGTGACTCCATGTGGGTAGTTTCAAATAGAACAAAGGTACTAAATATATAGAAACTGGAACAATTTCACCCGAATTAAAACTTCAAATTAAAAGATCATTTTCTTTATAATATTAGAAGAGGTGTTAAAATTTGCTTTTTAACAAATGTAAACTAAAATCTACAAATTATTTTATCACATGGTCTATAAATCTTACCAGCTGAGTAATCAAAAACTATACGGTATTTCCTGTGGACCTTTGTGTGAGTAATGAAATTTGGCAAATGAGAGCTTATATAGAGATACACATATAGGAAAATCTGAAAAATAATAAATTAATAAAAATTGTTTAAAAAAATCGATTACAAACTTATATATGTGGTTCATTTCAAACAAATGGATCAATGTGCGCGGAATCTTAACTTTATCAAATTTATTTGCAGCGTAATCAAAACCTGTAGAGTATTTTCCGTACTAATTTAATAATTGTAGGTTAATTTAATAATTTAATAACTTAATAAATTTGAAATTTAGCTAGCGTGAGAAGTTGCAGTACAAATAACTATTAAAATTATTAATTATACATCAATTCATACGAATATAATAGTATGTTTGATTTTCGCGATTATTACACAGTTTAAATGAAACAATTATAGCCGGATTAATCGCGTATATTGATTGATTAACAATGAAATAACAGTTCTTGAAGTCCATAAAGGTAAAGCGACGGTTATACTAGACACCGACGAGTATATACAAAAAAATGTCATTATTACTAGCGGATCAAAACACTTATAAAATTGTTGACAAAGACCCTACAACAAAAATACTTAAAGAGACATCCGATTTAATTAAAAAACAAGTAAAATCATTAGATCTCGATATCATCGCCAATGTTTATATTTTCTTAAACAACCTCAATTCTATTAATAATAATATTCAGTTTACAATAGAATTACAGGCAAATAACTCTTTAGCTTTTCTTGATGCTTTAGTCATTAATAATCCTATTGGCACAATAGGCCACGCAGTATATAGGAAACCCCCACAGTTATCTACCGTTGGCAAATCTTTGTTTCAGAGAACCCAACTAGCTGCTAGTTCCCCGCCAACGTTGTCAGAAGACAAACAAGCCACACACAGTTGAGAGACAGCCGGCACTTTTACCAAATGTGAATGGGGTTACAGACAGGATTGGCAACCTCTTAAGAAGAGCTTCTATTAAGACTATATTTAAGCCTAACAAGAAAGTGAGCCAATTCTTGAGACCAGTAAAAAGTAATATTCTTTTGTAGTGTGCAGGTGTATACAACTTGATTGTAACTGTGGCTTAGTATATATAGGTCAAACAAACAGAAGCATCAGTATTAGGTTGAAGGAACACATCTCCAATGTCAAGAATGGGCTTGTATCAAAGTCTGCAGTGTGCAGCATACATCGAACAAACCCAACCATTACATTAGGTTCGATAAACTCCATTTACTCGCTAGGGAGAATAGATTAATTAGAAATACAAAAACATCCTAATTTGAATAGAGAAGATGGTTGGACGCTTTTTACCACCTGAGACCCACTCTTAAAAAATTCTGCAGTAAAAGAGAGGGAGATGAAGATAGCACCTAGATCCACATCGCGTATTTTTTTATTAGTTTCAGCTTTAGTAGGGTGGCTATGAAGGAGTGATTGAGCCCTATTATTGTGAAAAAGGTATCAAATCATTAGCACAGGTGTATCAAGACACATAGATAAGATACTTGACAATACTAGGCCCCGGATCATAAAGCTCAATCTTGGTTAGAAAGGAACGTTCCAGATTACGTTCCAGATATTTATGGTCATATAAAAGAGTAAGGCTTGCTCTAAACGCCATGTTAATGAGAATTGGCCTCAAAATTTAATGCAGTAACAAAGACCTACAATGGAGACTTCGAATAAGCTTTATAGAATTTTAATGGTTTTATATATTTAACTAATATACTGTATGCTACAATACGTAGGTATATTAAATTCATTGTTTTTCTTTGTAACAATATCTATGGCAAGACTAAGTATAACAGTTTCTTGCTTATGTAACCTTTCTAGTTAAGAAAATAAAATAATTCAATTCAAAATCTTTCATCAACAACACAAAGCCAAACACTTTCGTGTTTTGTTATTTAATATAACCGAGTACAATTATATTTAAGTGTGCTTGACTCACTGTGGCTCGCGTCATTATGAATACAAAACCACTGAATAGTTAATTCCATTTACGTAACACTGTAGGGATAAACTTAGTGGCCAAATACATATTATTGTACATCCTTGTGTAGTTTAGAAATTCATGTAAATTTATTTTTGAATATCAACGAGTATGTGTACGTAATGAACTACGGAGAGAACTACAGGCTAGGGCTTCAAATTGCTGGAACTTACAATAACTAAACATGCTATGGATTTCCATTAGGCATTGATTTACATACCAACAATTTACGAGTATATTATATGCTCATGAGTTTTAGTAGTGCAATAGTCAATAAATGTTTATTTTCTTATTTTTTTAAATCAATATTACGGAATCATAGAAAGATAAATAATCTTATAACGCTGACTTTTACAGAATTTACCTTTTTTATTTAGAATTATTAAGAATAATTCGAAATAAAAAAAGTAATCGTAAAAAAATTAAAGACAGTAAGTTATTACATTTTCTTGTTTTTACATTTTAATCGCCAAATAATAATTATTGAATTCAAATAAAAGGTAAATAAAACAATACATAAGTAGAATAAATTCTATTTGATTATTAACATTCTACTTGATTATTAAACAGACTAAAGTCTGTGGTGTCATTTTATGTTAATCGAGATATTCTCTAAATATATCCTAAGCGAATGCTCCAGAAAGCGAGTTAATTTATGAGCACTCGAAGAAACTTATCATAATAAATGTGTTTCATGTTTTTTGGACAGGAAATCTGAAATGGATTACAATGGAGCCTTTATGAAACTAATAATATTGTATAAAGAAACTATGTTGTATGACATAGTAATAAATAGCATTGATCTTTAAATATATTAGATTGCCTTGCGAAGATATTTTTAACAATAAAAGTTTAGCCCCTCAAAAATATAAAGTACCTGTTAAGACAACAATTTTGTTTAAAATAATTTAAATAGGGTAAAAGGAACTTATTAACGTATTAATAAGATTTTTCCATATTTCGGGCTTTCGACCGCCCGAATTTATGCCATTGATTGTAGAGTCATAAAATTAACCATAACAGTAGGTAGGTAATTAAAAAATAATTATCATTAACTTCCCACGGTAATGATTTTTTAGCATTACCTCCCCAAGTGAGTAGAATATTTGCAAGTAATGTCTTGAAAATTATTGTAGTTAATATTATTAAGAATATCAAAATGAAATCCATGTTCATTGCGAATTAAATAAATTAATACTACCATTAAATTGGAATCATACTAGTGGATAAACCTACTCCATTTAATGTTTTGAACTGTAAGATACTGGTGCTGGTGCCGGATTACAAGAGAACTTGAGATACATAATTAATATTGAATAATGAATTTCTTTTTTTATATAGTTGATTATGATGAATGTAGATTTGAGTCTCATTTTAAAAGACTTTATAAATATTACAGTTATTTTCATAGTCATAGTATAAAGTGTGACTCTGAAATAGAAATGAAGTAACTAATCATTACATTTTTTTAACTTCTTACTGTATGCCGCACATTTCAGGATACGCAAAGGGAATTTTGAAAATTAGTGTTAAGACACTCCGCTTTCCACTGGATTTGAGACATCAAGTGTTGTGAGGCTGAGTTGGTTGTTGTTGGTGGTTAAGTTCCTTAACGTCTGTTGTAAAAAATATATATATTTTATTCTCTGAGTTAGGATCGAAATCACAACCTATCGTGTTTACAGACGCACGCCTGTGCCACTGCGCCACGACAGGCTTGCAGCCGAAGACTAACTAATCTCTAGGTATTATGCATAAATCCAATAAAAAATAAAACACTACTAGTAAAATAGGTTCTAAAGGTAAATAAAAATTATAGCTGTAGCGTTTTTTTTACAGATTTTACCGTATTGAATTATCTAGACACATTTATTTTATTCACTACACTACACTACACTACACACAACTGCTTTATTAACATTCCTTCGCGGAAGAATTAAATAATAATGATGGATATTTTTACTATTTTTAAAGTGTCACACTTAGGAAAGAAAAATACTAAATTTAAAATTTTTAATGTAACGTATAAAAATTTGAACGAAGCAGGATTTAAGCCGGCGCCTCTAGGAAACTGTCCAATGCTAATAACATACATAAGTTGTAAAAAGCATATAAGAATTTCGACGTTGCTTGGTGAGAACGAATGACTTAGTTGGTCAGAGCGCTTGGGCGGATTTCAAGAGGCGCAGGTTAAAATCCTGCTCTGTTCAATTTTTATATGTTTTTGATTTACGAGTAGTATTTTTCTTTCCTAAGAGTGGAACCACCTTTAAAAATAATAAAAATATTTAATAAATAGTATTTTCTCTTGCCAAACGATAATTCTAAGCAAATTGTCTTTGGGTAATGGAAATTTGTAAAAATCTATGTAATAATGATGGATATTTAAATCACACGATAAAAGTAAATGAATTTAAATTAAAAACCTTTCTGCTTCAATACAATCGCACTCTTTTTTTTATGGATGCGAATAATACTAACAGTGAAGCCTTTATTCTGATATTAAAGCCTCCTTTATTCTGATATTAAAGATATTAAGACCTCTCTTTATAGAAATAAATGTATTTATGTAGCATAGTTATTGAATTTAAAATTTATAAATTTTACACACTCACAATTTCTTGACGTATTCAGCTTCCCACTTTGTCGTGCAATTAAAATAATTAAATGCCCCAAATATAAAAATACCGGACAGAACAAATCTTAATCGTAATCGAACGTAATACTTTAGCTGATAATTTTAACTTGAATTTTATAAGTTAAATAATGATTCATGTAAAGGTATAATTATTTTACGTAATAAAACGTTTACTTTTTTATAGATGTTTCAACACTGTATATTTTCTCAGTTTAGTGCATGTTTTTTCTTATTACCTATGTAAGCTGCAAATCGATTTCGCCAGCTAAGCTTGTGAAATTTCAATTTACGCAGATTGATTCAATTTGTGTTTAAAAGAAAATAGGATGAAATAAACAGGAAAGAGAACCGCAATGTGGTGTTTCCAATATCTGATAAACTGATTGTGCCACTTTACTTTTTTCTTATAATTTTTTTTTCTTTAATTTCCTTTGCGTGAAAATGTATATTTGGTAGAATACAAAAACAAATCGTGTCATTATCGACTTTGCTAAACTTTTTACATATTGGCAGGTGTGCGTTCATTCAATTCAGTTCAATAGAAAGTAGATTATTACTAAACTTATTATTGGTACTCGTGTGCATGATCACAAAACAGAATTTTTAACTTTAACACAGTTTTCAAATAGCAAATTATTTAATAATGTTATTGTTATGCTTTACTATTTGTTAATAAGAACTATATATAAACATTTTTAAATTAAAGTATACGCAATGTTTGTAAATGTCAACTTGATTGAGACGTTGTGTTCCTCGTTCAATGATTCATAAACGATGATGACGCCTTGGGCATAAAACGCTTGCGTCAATCTACTTTAAAGGTTTTTGTTGTAAGTAAATGTAAATTTAAATATTCATGTAATTTCAAAAAAATCTGCCGAGTTTCTTGCGCCGTAAAATAATTTGAATAAAAATATTTTTTGAATTTTAAACTTTGTATCGTAATGTAAATAATATTGATACTATGATTTTGCCTAAAATAATATCGACTTCAGTTTATTTTCTAATCATATACACGGTTGGTACACGACGCGTCGCGACACACGCGCCAGTCAATTATCAAAATATGTTAAGGAAGTGTAATAGGAGTGAGCTAATTTATTTACAGATTCGACGCTCAAACAAATAAAATTGCCCGTGCGTTAAAATTCAATATAAAATAAAAATATCAGCAATACAAACGATAATAAAATTAAGGTAATAGAATAACGTGCGAGGCATTAGTAATAACGATCGTAATTGATTCTCATTGCTTGCATAAGATTAACCATAATGTAATATAGCCTATGGCTTTCCTCGATAAGTAGGCTATCCAACACAAGCAGAATACTTCATGTCGAGCCAGTATATCCAGAGATTTGTGCGTTCAACCTTCCCATTACTTAGAGACTAGGTTTAGATTGTAGCTATTTTCTCGAAATGGTTAAGTAAAGCAATTCTTGTGTTAAGGCACTCAAAATGTATTTGAATTTGTCGAAAAAATAAAATAATGCAGAGACTAGTTAAAATAATAATTCTATTTTTCCGACAATATACGAAATATATATGAAAATTAAAAAAAAACATTGTGTACGTTTTCAAAAAGTTCTAATGTGATTTCATAAAAGCATGACACTAATTACAATATAATAATAATAACAATATTTATCGAGTGCCAGACGAATCTATCTATTTAGTGCTGCATTATTTTATTTTATACATTTTTAGGTCATTGTACTATATTTATTAGGTTTTAAAAAATTAAAATTAAATAATGTACTTCTTTTTACTATGAACTACTGAAACAGTTTAAAACATCGAGCTTGTAGGTATACTTCCTACATGTTACTAAATATCCGTGGTTTATTCAGTTGAGAGCTTTTTAAAAATTGTATTATTTTTCATTGTATTTTGTATAAAATGCAAATTAAATGTTTTCACTTTCGTCTTAAAGTTCAACGATTATTGATCTGTAGGATCACATTATCGGAAAAGAATTAAGGCTTGCAATATTATGAAAAATTGAAATATGATATATAATGTGCTTCTAGTTAAGAAATACTCTGAACAGTAAAGAATACTTTAAACAAAAAACATAAGTATATTTAATTTATAAGAATAACTATTTTTTTTTATATAAATACAACATAATAATGATATTACATAAGGGTTTTGAATTCGAACTACTACTCAGACTGATTGAATACGAAAAACAATGAAATGAAATATTCAATTTTTATTTATTTCA
>DWMZ01006380.1:0-10355 GCA_018249855.1 Eueides tales michaeli | reverse complement strand
TGCCATTTTTAATTCTAACGTTATGTTATTTACAAGGGTATTGTCCCACTAACAGGCTGAAAGGAGCCGCGGGCTGATTGACGCGACCCGCAATTACTGCGCGACACCGCCGCGTCATTGGACAAGCAATGTGTGTACTAGTTGTGATCAGCGGGCAACTAACACTTGAATATGCGGAAATTTAGATTGATTATTTCTAGGAGGGAGTTCGAAGCTGTGTGGTCCGACGTGACCCGCGGTGACGTGACACTCACTTAATGGTCCGGGCCATTTTGAAAATATTTGCAATGTATGTATCTATTTTACACAGTAATTGTTCATTAATAATTTCTTGACATTTTCGTACATTTGATTTGTAAAACGAAAATAAAACAATGGATAAATACGATTTAATGCGAGCTATTTTGTAATCTGTATTGCATGGCATAGTTATATTACAATAACTATATTCCCGACATCGTAATTAATAAAAAAAAAAATAATGTTAACGTAAAGAATAAAAGTAAGTGGAATTTGATATTTAAATTACAGTATAAGACGATTGAATGTTCTTTTGCAAAGATTACAGATTTTAATTTGTCTAAATCAAAGGTCACCTGAAAAAATTTACAGCTTAACTGTCTCTCCCATATAACATGGCAAATGACTGGAGAAGCCGGTGTTAACACACTTTCGTCCCCACCTTCTACATGTCTGTAGGTAGCGAAGTGAGAGAACTGAACGCCGCGCATTGTCACGTTACCAGATTCTGGGATAGAAATATTTCATGTCCTCGAGTGGGGATCGAACTCACGACCTGTCGCGTTTACATTTGCACGCTCATGTCCATGAGCCAAGACAAACCTTCTTGGTGTAACTATATACAAATGTATGCCATTATAACAATAATGAAGTTGGCTAATTAAATAATATTGTAGAGTTGACGATATCTGTTATCACACAATTATAATCAAGTCGTGGCTTTGTAAAAATATACTTTATCTAAATTGAAATCTTAAAGCAGTGGCACAGCGAGTGACTGTGGTCGTGGGTTCTATTTCTATATACTCGTATACAGCGATTGTGGGTAACGATATGTTCCTACATCAGGTTCCCTCTGCTTATATGCGAGAGAGTTCGTGAAGCTATAATAAATAGGATTATATAAAGATTTTTCTTATTACTAGAGTACATTAGAGAAAGATGGCAGCTCATCCTATTAATATCACTTCTTTTAAAAACAGTTACTAATACGACAATATTCGCGCCTCCGTCGCTCTCCGGAGCCGTCCAAATGTGTTAGGGTAGAAACAGGTTATTAAGTAAATAATTATCCTTAAATAAGCACTAAACATATAGTTTATTAATTTCTGTGCGTCTACGTCTACGTGTGTACGTTATTGACAGTGTTAGTTTTTTTTAGCTTCACGCTGTATCCCGCACACGGCAGGGTAGGCAAAGGGAACCCGGGAACCTAGTGTTAAGACACTCCGTTCCACTTCCGTTACCCACTTTCCACCGAATATGAGGTATTGCGTGTTGAGTGGCGGAACGACGCCGCGCTTTGCCTTATTACCAGAGCGACAGTGTTAGTTACTCTAAACATATAAATGTTCATTTTTAAGATGCAATATACCGGACATTAATTATTTTAAATATTTTATCTTCATTTAACGAATTTTATATTACTAGAGACTGTCACAACGCAAAGGAATAAGCGTGTGAATATATATGAATATAGAAACGACAGGTTGTGGAGCCGATCCCCACTCTATGAAACTCGATGAAAACATTAGTTTTTTCATTTCGTTGCTCTAGTAATGTGACAAAACGCGGCGTTAAATTCTGACATTCAGCATACAATGCCTCAAATACAGCGAAAAATGAAGAACGCACTATGTCATGCTATATGTTGGATATAACGTAAAGCAAATAAAGAGAAAAAATCTATAAAGTACTTATAAATAAGACCACGAACACGATATACAATAGATATATTGAAAACATAAATCATAGTGTCTTTTCAAAGCTCAGTTCTAACATTTCGTAAGTATCTATCATTGACTTACTGGACGTTGTTATTCAATGTCTATCGGATATTACCATCAAAATGCAATCGCTTCAAAGAAAGCAGTATAAATTGAATCTACGAGTATATTAGATGAGATATGCGACGGAACGGCCTTCAGCCGGACGCGCTGAGGTCAGGTAGCCCCGTTACGTGCTACAACAAATATATCGTACTAAAGATGTGTGTAGTTAAGATTTCACGTAGTTATTATTATAATTGCCTTTTAAAATATTTTATTTGTATTACAATTAAAGAAAAATTTAAAATATTTATCTTAAATTTTTGATTATATATATACAACGACGAAGTATTATATACTGGCCGATATGTGGTTCTTGAAAGTAGTTGACAGTCACTTGCGGTACTTCAATCAAATTCGTTCAGTTCACACATTAGACAGTGTATACATATACAAACATATATATATACAAATATGATGTAGTATATAGGTCAATGCACGTCCAATCGTCGCTGATTTATATCAAGAGATAACACTCTCGCATTATATTACGCATTCTCGCGTTTATCGTCGTCCGCCGCTGTGGAAGAGATTCCAATGAATTCATTAAAACTTGTTGGATGTAGCGAGTTCCATTTTCGTGCCAATTTGTATATAACTGAATTATATATTTATTTTATATCTTATGTATATTATTAAATTGTATAACATTTTTAGTGAAGAAAATTGTAACTGAGGCAAGTTGAGGGACGACAACTAACGTCCGCATATTATTTAATTTATATTTAAAAGCCGCACAACTGGTTTTTACTAACTTGTACAATTGTATTTTCACGGAAATTATCAGTTTATCTTTGAATGCAATGAATTAAGCTGCGGGGGACGTGCGCACGCGCAGCGCACTACACGGTATACGGGTATTATTTTACTACCATATATTGTTAAAAATGAAATTGCTCCTAAAATAATACTTTGGTTCTAGGTAGAAATTTTATATTTAATTTATTAGGAAAATGATTTCGTATAATAGAAAATAGAAATACGCAAATTAAATACGTCTATTGTAATTAAACTACATTTACTTAATACAAAATAAAATACATATATATTTTTTTATTTTTGTTATTATTTACAGAACACACTCTGTCCAAACATTGCAAATGAACCAAAAGGAAATCGATTCATGCTTAAATCTTACATGTAATTATTATGAAGATAAGATAAGATTGTAACTGATAAGAGAACATCGCGTCTCTCCTTGCGGCCCTACTTGTGAATTGAACCTTATTAAAATTCTTCTATTTGAAAATCATGCAATGACAAGTATTAATGTATTGTTTGGCTTGCTTACATCAAACCGAATTAAAACTGTATTATAGTAACAAGTTTAAAATTATTAAAATATTTACTATGTCAGAAGAGTTTGCAATTTACTTTATTGTATATATTATTTTTTATTCTTTAGCTTCACTCTGTATCCCGTACACAGCGAGGTAGGCAGAGAGAACTTGCGAATCTTATGTTAGGACTTAGGACCCTCCGCTCTCATTACAATGTTTTTTTTTGCTTCACTCTGTTTCCCGCACATGGCAGAGTAGACAGAGGAACTTGGGAACCTAGTTTTAAGATACTCCACTTTCTGCCCAATTTGAGGCATTGGGTAGCGGAACTAAACGCCGCGCTCAACTTTCAAACTTTGTTATAAAAATAATTAAAAGGATTCCTATCATGGGTTTGAAACCCATCTTTAACTATGTTTTTAATCTTGTATTTATTTCGTGAAGACTCATAAAAATACCAGTGGCATAGAACATCACATTACACACATCAGCAACATTGTATTACTTCTAACCGAGGGTGAGTGAACCGACGTGCGCCAAACTGTCCCGCGACTGCGAAGGTGGGCCTGCCCTTGGCCTTCATCTCGTAGACAAATCTCCATTCATTATTATAACCCATTGATTGACGGTGTCGAATATATATCATTTTTGTGATGTATTTTATTATTACTTTTTCTTACACCATAGACTCATGATCTGTACCTTTTGTTATGTAATACATTACTTTTACATCGTATATACATTTCTTATCAATTATATATTAAAATATATTTTAAATACTACTTAAAATTAAACATATATAGATAGAGTTGGGAGTATAGGTATATAGAGAGAGTTTCTATATTCACATATAGCTTTAAAATATTTTAGCCATTTCTTTAATTTTATACGTTTTGTTATCGGAAACTATGCAAAGTAGTCAATATAAGAAATACGAAATCGTGTAATGTAATCTCTGAGCGGGGAGAGTGCGCGGCTCGGTCGAGCTCCCGTCGGCGGTCAGCTGTACGACAGGTGCTTCTGTTTCTGTGTCAAAGATATCATCGACTGTGACACTAAATATTATCCGCTATCTTTACAATTTGAAACCAAGTTTTGAAATGAAAATACTATTTATATAGGTACAATTGTTATAACATATTTATAAATGTATAGATACATATATTGTAACTTATTTAATTCCCTCTAAATATATATCTATTTATTAGACATTTCAACGTATGAAGCGAGTAAAGAACGTAAAGTTAAAATTGACTGCTGAAGCATTATTTTAAACAGTCGATGTGGTTAGATAACAGGAGCGGCTCGTTGCGGCCGCCGGCGCTCTACTTTACTAAATGTGTCTTAGAACTCTGTAATGGAGATATTTTTGGTGCGTTTGGTTCTGTATTGTCTCCTTCAGTCATTAAGCTCTAAAAAATAACTGTATGGATAAACTTTATTGCTTTTTAATAGTATCTTTGATTTTCGCGATTGTTACACATTTTCAATGGAAGACTTTTAAACGGATTAATCGCGTATATTGAATTTTAAACATTTTTGGAAACCCGACGTTTCGAACACTTTACAGTAGTCCGTGAGTCTACCCGTGACCACGGACTACTGTAAAGTGTTCGAAACGTCGGGTTTCCAAAAATGTTTAAAATTCAATATACGCGATTAATCCGTTTAAAAGTGTTTCATTTAAAATTTATTGCTTTTTTTTGGATAGTCCATTTTCAGCCGAATTCTGAAAGCATAGAGTGGTAGAACTCAACGCCGTGTTTCTTTCGTTTCCAGAGCAAGAAAATGAAATTATAGAATATAGTTATTTCCTCGAAAGAGAATCAAACCCGCAATCTATTTGATTTACATACTTGTACCCCTGTCGACGCAAGAGCCATCTGGCACGCATCGATTGGCCTCGAAAAATTTATGTGAATAAAATCTTTATTTCAAGTTAATTTATGTAGCGTTATTTATAATTAGTGCCTAATATTCTCAGACAAATCGCTGGTTAGGTACAGTCAGGTCTTAACTTGTAATTCGGCACAATAGTCGTTGACATCGCATTGCTACATACACGTCCCTCCTTCACCGCAAGTCTTAGTGTTTACAGCACTTATAAATAGTCCGTACATATCGGCGCTGACCGCGCGCCCGCGCCAGCTGACTAACGGTCATGTAACCGCCGGTTAAATTCTATCAATATTTGTTTGTAGCTTTTTATTTCATTTATTAGTCGTTTACATGTTAATTTGTAACTGTTCAATAACTGTATCTGGTCTTTATTTCTATTTATCTTCGATGAAAATAGAAGAATCTCAGTAACATGTTGCGTAATCCAAAGTGGCGCTGTGTGATCTGACTGAAGACGCATATTGTTTTTACGAGTCTTAGGACATGAAAAATAAAATATATCTGTACTTTTTATATTCATTGTATAATAATATTTAAGAATTATAGAACATACAATTATAATAAACTGAAAATTATGTACTTTTGATCGTCTCCGTCGTCGGTATAACGTAGTAAGTATGAATGCCTACTCGTACATAAAGTTGAGTTAGGAGAGGCAGTACCTACTGCGGCCGGTAACGGTAACGGTGACTTCACTAATTGCCCAATACCGCGGTCGGCCGGTACTCGCCACGAAACGGATCATTAATTAGTACATGTTTTATATAAACTATAACTTACATCCTGCGTAATATTTCATTCATTAATTGTATAAATAATCTATTAAGAATGATCCAATTGGAAGTTATATTTATAAAATTAAATTAATATATTTCTTTATTCTTTTATTAATGTAAAATGAAGATGTCAAATAATTATCTCGATGTGTCGGACTAATTATTTATTATACATAATTAATTTTCGAAAGGAAAAAGCGGAACTCTTATAGGATCACTTTGTTGCCCATTTGTCCAGCTGTCAAGACCATTAATGTTGCGATCACGTGGAAGTGAGGCGGTAGTTATTATTAAATGTATACATAAAGTACATAATCAATTTCATACAAAACGAGTACATATCCCCCAAACTTAAGTTTTTCAACAATTATAAATTGCCTTACCATTGTCCGAATCCTCAAAGGGCAAGACCGACACTTACCCGTTGTTTGTTTTTTTTAAAATTACGAAACAATAATTATAATATTAGATAGTCCTTTTTTAACGCTCTATCCCGCAAGTAGAGGGAAACCAGGAATTTAGTGTTAAAACACTCCGTTCTTTTCTCAAATTTCCGCCAAATTTAAGGCATCGCGTGTTAAGTAGCCAAGTTAAATAGTTAAAACTAATTACTCACTTCCCTTTCCGTTCAAAGCTTCCTCTTAAAACTTTTTTCCAAATGACATAAATAAAATTGAATTATAATAATTATCTAAATAGGAAAATTATACATTTATCTATGTACATATATTGTCGTTATTTCATACGGCCGTAGCAAATTTGTAAATTATTCATACCAACGTAGGAAATAGGAAGGAGGCGGCGGCAATAAATACGGTCTTAATTTAACAATTATCTTTGGACTTTCAGTCGTTATCGTAAAATGAACGAACAGATTGGTGTTTGTCACATCGGACGGGTAAATGTATCAACCGCGTAGACCGCTGATGACACTATGGATTAAAACAGCCGTTTTATTCCGGATTCGTGTCAGTGGTTCTTAAATTAAACGCTGTAATAGTTAGTTAATTTTATACTAAATCTTTTTCGAACTATAAGTGAAATTACAGACAATTAAATATATATATGGTAGCGCAATGGTAGCGCAAGAGCACAAGCTTGCGACCTGAATCGCGACAGATAATACGAGTACGTTTGATTCCTACGCGAGGAAAGTAATGATTTTCATATTTCCATTGCCTCACTGGTAACGAGACAAGCGGTGTTCGAGTCCACATCTCAACACTCAATACCTCAATAATTCTGCGGAAAGTGAGTAACAGAAGTGAACGGTAACGGTATGTTTTAACAAAAGATTCCCAAATTTCCTGCTAAGATATATTTCTTACTGTTTTTTTTCTGAACTTTATACGATATCTCGTATAAAGCAGTCGGCACAGGAAATTTAATGTTGACACTGCATTATTTAGTTACCGCACAAACTTTATTTATTATTTTATTATACCAAAATGTCATAAAATATCCAGATCGCACTGGTCCTTTCACTTAAGGCGCACTTCTAATGCCACAGGAGTATCTGTGCGGGGCACAGACACACGGTGACAGCGCAAACTGCGAAGTAACAAGTACTGTCTGATAGGATTGATGTGTGGACCGATCTACCCGCTAACTACCTACCTACTGCTGACGGATAAATACTTTGCACACTTATTTATTATTTTTACTTGTAATTAAATAATTTATAAATATAAATTCATCATTGAAAGGTTTGAGGAATTTACACTTTGCAATATACTTTCGCCTTTGGATTATTCTGAATTTTTTGATAAAAATAACCCCTTCTTTTGTCCTCATATAAAAAATGTACAAATGACATATTTCTCAAAGTTTATTTAAATGTTTAAACATTTTAATCTATTAACTTAAAAATCTAAATCAGACTTACACTTTTAACAAAAAATCTATTTAAAAGGATATTTTAATTTGTTTGGTTGATTGAGTTTTATCATACTTAACTACCTACAGGTGACTTGAACAGTTACGAAGGACATCTCCGCACAGCGAGCTTGTATTTGAAACTAATTAAATTATATGAATCTACGTCCGCCGCTGCTGTGATCAGTGAGTTACAATATCTGCGGTGTCATTGACAGAAGTGGAACTGGCTCCTAACAAGGATCAGATAGGATTGATGCGACGCCGCCGACGACCGGCCAGCTTGCGGATTACACTAGCTGTACTCGTGTAGCGACGACCTCGTCATGTTCATTAATGATCATACGGGTATACGATGAGTGTATTGCGTGCAGCGTTGCAGTTTAATTTTATATTATATAACGTTCATGATGAAGGTCATTTTTTCGTTGTCACAAAAAACGCGCGATTTGTCAGATAAGTCAGATATTTTTTGAGTAATGTTGCGACAGTGAACCAGAGATATTTATGGCAAGAAAATAATTTATTTTCATACTATTTGTACGCTGTTTCATTCATGCCGCGACTACCCAGACATATAGTTCCCCAAACTCCACTTTGCGCAACATTTTCAAGACATTGCAAGTGTTAGCTTTTTTCCAGGGGGAGGAAATAATAATACTTCATTGACTTCTAAACGAATCCACAACTGAGGCAAAAAAGTTATACACTGTTCCGTTGTGCAATAACGGCTTTAAAATTAATTAATTAAATTTCAATTTAACAAACCAGCACCTCCACTACGCCATTACAGATGTAACGGCGTATAATTGAAACGAAAGCTTTTTGAAGTAAATTCAAAATAATTAAAAATAATTGAAAATTGACATAACAAATGAAAAGCTTCGAGTTTAAATATATTACAAGATTTATGTGTTTCTCTAAACGAAATTGAATTTAAAATTTTTATTTGATCGTAAATCTTATTCAATAATGCTATACAATTGCCATCGAAGTTTCAAATGTGCGTTTATGTCCATCGCGCGTCGCGTCCGAGGGGAGAATGAATATCTTGTGTTTTGTCACTTACATCATAAACACTTTTCTGTGGAAGTCTTTGTTAAGTTACTTTTATGAGAGTTTCCTAAAGCTTTACGTGCGGATGCGCTAAGGCAGTTTATTAGGAAATAATTGCATAAACTGTATGTATAACCGTTCGGTGTAGTAGAAAAAGCTAATTATGCCGACTATTGTTGTTGTTTTTAATTAATATTAGATTTTTTTTAATAATTTACGTATAATAAACTACTACTAAATTCATTTATGTATTAAAAGTAACTTAATGATAAAAATCTTAAATTGGCGCGGAGTGTCTAAACACTAGACTACCAAGTTTCCACTGCTTGTACTATCATATACGGGAGCATATAAATATTATTTTAAGCTACTATGAGCTTTCTAACTAAGCATTTTATTGTTATGTTAATTTTCGTGAGACAATCTAGTGGTACATGCGCACCTGCACGTGCAGCTTCAGTAAATAATGATATTAATGAATATCATGTGGTCGATAAACATTTCCAATTACATTATATTCGTTTGCCAAATCCTTGTCGACGCGTGATATGTTTAATGACTCTTTATTTTATCATTTAACTATCAGACTATTTATTGTTATTTTGCACGTCTTTAACATTAGTCGTAGACAAGTCGATATCGTCGAAATAAATAAATAATAAAAACGTTACAAAATAAGTACTTTTTAATTGAAGACATGTGATGGTCATTAGATCAAATTTGTCAAGCGGTAACATGATTTATTGTCTCTACGCTGTATCCCATACATAGTAGGATAGGTAGATGGAACCTGGGAACCTAGTGTTAAGATACTCCGTTACCATTAAGGCACATCTGTTCCCCACTTTCCGCCGGATTCTGGAGACATTGCGTTGTAACTGACTACACCATATTTTGTTACTATACCTAGACAATGCCCAAGTACCCTTATTGGTTGCTTATGTGTATATATTTTTAACATTAACAATAATAAATTTTATTATATGACACCAAAACAGAAAACCCCACAAAATTGCACATTTAACATTATTATTACGATATAAAATGACAGCGTATTGAAGTCCAAGCTATTACTGTTTACGAGAGTCGTTTTAGGTTAATCGATGGCTAGGTATACAAATTATCTGCTACAATGTACGTATCACTGAATATTTGTGTACATTATATATGAATGCTACAAGAATATAATATATATTTGTGATATGAAAAATTACATGAAATAAATCTTGTACTAATTGTCACACATTTGTACTTTGTTTTATTTAATTTATTATCAAATTCAAATTCAAATTCAAAATATTCTTTATTCAAATAGACTTTCGCAAGTACTTTTGAATCGTCACAAACAAAGCTACCACCGGCTCGGAATGCGGTTCTGCTGAGAAGAGCCGGCAAGAAAC
>DWMZ01006379.1:0-10357 GCA_018249855.1 Eueides tales michaeli | reverse complement strand
ACGCAGAGTGTTCGTAGGCGGTGCTGAAGTCCGACAGCTTTTGGACGAATTCATTGCTAATGCCCTTTTCTTCTAGTAGATTCATCAACAGATCATATAAATACTGTAAAAAAGAAAAAAATATATGCTTTTATTATATTATAGATATATTACAATATTATCTTTAAAATATAAACTATTTATTAACATAAGGAAAAAAAAATAAAAAACAAAAATTTAAATTAATAAAAAAAATGACACATGATTTTCTAAAACACAATAAATAAAAAAAAATGTAAAATTATATTTATATTATTTTATATGTACATATTTTAGAAACTATACTACGTATTTAATATGATAGCTATACAAGAAAATATAATGTAGAACTTCAATGAATGCACGCCACATACGGCGACGTACAAACTTCACATCGGCTCGTCAATTTCCCCCAATTTTTGGCACTCGATGACCACAATGTAACGTAGCTCGAGTATGGCGGATAATGGGGTTGGAAAATATTTGGTCGAGTCGGGACGCGAACTCGGGACGCGAACTCGGGACCGATCGGTTATGTGGTGCACGTGTGACGGTGACACCATGACGCTATTACTGTTAATGGTCAAAAAGTGGTATATATTGTGTAACTGGTCATAACGTTATATAAAGCCTATACAATTATAACCATTTATTTAATTAAACAAACAAAAACTTATACCATATAAAAAAATATTCTAAATATTTCATATTTTTTTATAACTTCACACTGTATCCCGCTCGAGGCAGGGTAAGCAGAGGGAACCTAGCGTTAAGACACTCCGTTCCACTTCCGTTCCCCACTACACACCATATAAAAAAAATATTCTAAATATTTCATATGAAAACATTACAATTTCCTTAATGAGATTTGGAGGCATTTCAATAGCACAATATTATTACAGTTTGATATAATTTCAATGGCTGTTCCTTTTATTATAGCATAAAACAGTTTCTTTTCTGTTTATGTCAGTAATAAAAAAATACATTTAAACTATATAACTCATACATATAATACTAACCCCATCTAAGACGTCGCCCGCCACCGCGTACACCTTGTCGTTCCACTCCCCCTTGTGCAGCGTCACCTCGTCAATACCGAAGATGTCGTCTTGAACGAAAAAAACAAGACACATTGTACAATGGAAGCATTCCGTCGGTACTGACACACAATACGCAAATTATATAATATGTGTTATATATAAACGCCCTAAGGACAGTCGACTATAGCCTCTTGTCAGACACACTTTATGAAACAAATCAACACATTTTGCATTTAATGAATATAATTAAGAACAGATAAATTGAACTAAAAAATAAACAAAATAAAAATAAGAAGAAATAAAACAAGTTAACAAGCAACAAACTTATAACAACTTGGTTGACTTTTTATAAAATAAAATACACAATAAGCGCTATCAACTTAATTATATATGTTTGCTTTATCACACAATCCTGCTCTGCTCATAGTCTGAAATAACCTAATATCATAACAATCTGTTCTCTGCTGTCTTAATTCAGTAGGGAAATGAAAAATATTTTGTATGTACTCCTTTAGCATTATACAATCAGATATTATCCCATAGTACAACATTGATCTCAATAAAAAACTTAAATTCCAAAATTAATTAAAAATAAAAACCACTCACTATATTCATCACTACCCGCGTTAGCCTGTTCCTGTAGGAATGAACAAGTAAACCCAAGTGTGGTGTCTCCCCTCACCAGGTCCACCTCAAACTGGGGCTTGGACCTCATCTCCGAGAATTCCTGTTTATCAGTCTGAGCATCCTCCGCAAAGTCCTCAGAGTCCACTGTGTGATTCACATTGAATGTTATTCTTACTCTAGAAATGAAAATATTCAAATTTATATTGTTTAGTCTATGACTGTGTTCTCATAGTAAACAAGGATAAGGACTTGTTATATTAAGTTTTTCATGAGGCATATCCTAATTGTAACATATGAATAACATTGTACTAAGAAAATATTATAAACAACCATAATAATAATACTTGCTTTGAAATTAAACAGGTATTAATGACAAGTTGAAGTTAAAGTCTAAAAATCAAAAAAAAAATCAAAATCAAAACTTTGTCTAATAACTTTATTCTTAATAAGAAGTACAAACTTTAATATAAACATCAAATAATTTACTACCGGTTAACTAAAGTTACTGCCACAGATTTATTTACAGATGAATTAATATATGCATAAAAATAAAAAAGGCATTAATTTAATAATTTAATTACTAATTAACTGTACATAGCTGGGTAGGCAGAGGCTGCCTGGGAACTAAGTTAACACTTCAATTCCCTATTTTCCGTCAAATTCTGTGGACATTGCATGTTGACTGAAGTAACTATTGCCGCGCTTTGGCCTCGTTACCAAAACAAAGAAATGAAAAAATACATTTTTCATTTTCTTTAGTGGTGATAGAATCACAATCCAGTTTTTAGTCACACACTTGTGCCCCTGCACTACGATAGGCCCTAACATATAGAGATATAACATTTTTAAAGGCTTAATATGTCCAATACCCTTATACAGTAAACCCACAGTGGTGGAATGGTACTGGATGTAAGTATTGTCTTATTCTACCCTGCAATTGGTACTCTGACACCCAATGGGATGTCAAAGTGTGAATTTGCAGGGACAAAACATTCATAGTATAAATAATATTGTGGATACGCTAATGTGTACAATTACTTGATTACATTAGTATAAGATACTTCATCATGTTGCACATCTGCAGCATAACATCTGACATCACTCAACCTTTACATAAACTATTAGTTTATTAAGAAATACTGATTAATTATTTTTAAGCCACTTCATATATTTAACCTAACTTATTAGAAATCTCACAGAATTTTATATAATTCTGAAAATAAATACAGAAATGTTTGAAAAATAAAATATTTGTGCAGATGATTGTACATTTTTGCTACACTGTTGAATCTCATTCTTGTACCCAATCAAATGTCTAGTTTCTTTACCTTTGAAATATGGTAATTTTTAATGCATAATCAAGTAAAGCTAATAAAAGTGTCTTAAAAAATATTCTTACAGTTCATCTTTCAATTGCTTGCTAAGTACTACTTCAGCTCCATCACCTTTTACCGCAAATCCTTCTAATTCAGTGGGCAAGTTCTTTAATTTTTGAGCTTTCCTCTCAGCGACTATTTCTTCTGTTAAAAATTCTACTAATTCTCTTTCACCTTTAAAAAAATATTATAATAATTATAAAGGTATTTATATTACTTTCCATTTTTAAATATTTTTCATACTTTACACTGCACATTTAACAAGGTCATAAAAAACTAGCATCAAGACACTCCATTCTTAGTTTTCAGCCCAAAGGGTACATAATGCAGGTTGAGAAACAATAAACAATTCAATCTTCTGAGTGAGGATTGAACCTACAACCATTAAATCAGATGCTGTTCCACTGCATTGCAATGGCCTCAAAATATACTTTACAAAATTTCTAACCAGATTTACCAAACTTTTGTAAGTAAAAAAAACAGTAACATTCTAACATTCTACATTATGCTAAGTTACCTAATTGTCATAATTGTTCATTTTTTCAATTTTTTTACTAAAAGATACACAGAATATTTACCCTGTCTTTTTTTCTAAGTTATTACTTATTATTAAAATAAACAAACTACCACTAAAACATATTATATACCACTAACAGGAACATAAACAGAATTGGGATTAAGGATAAGGACTCACCGAGGGCTTTAGTGGATGTAGACTTTTCATCTTGACGATCTGCTAAGATAACATATTAGAAAAAACTAGTAATTTATTGCAGTGTTGTTAGACAATAATCAACAATAAACAATAGTTTATGTTTTGGAAATTAATCTGACTAGCAAAAAGCGCAATTGGTGGTGGTGGTGGTGGTGGTGGTGATGTGATAATTAATTACTATGATTGGAACCATTTTAACAAGTGTTATTAAATATTTTTGTTACTTTATTATAATTAATTTGTAATACACATTTGCTATACATGCTCATCAAGCTACGTTGATTACGCACTAGTTTCAAATTATATATATTATAGAGTTTCTGAAGGGATTTTCACAAGATAATTACTTAGAATTATCGTTTGGCAAAAGAGAATACTATTTATTGAATATTTGTATTACGTTCAAAGTATTAATCCACACCTATGGAAGAGATATACTTACTTATTTATAAAATATATAAAACAATAAATTTTCTTAAGTATGGATTGACGTTTTCTAAATGAGTAAGTGTTAATCAAATCGGTTAACTGTGTAACTAACTGTACATATTTTTTTCAAATTAAGATTGAAATTAAATTTTAATAGGAATTTGTAAGTGTGGTGCAATTCTAACCTCAAAATTAATAGCGGGAGTGAAATTACCTTTAGTATGCAGTGCCTTAAGTCCACAACCGCAGCTGCAGGTGTTAGAGTGGTTCTGTAGAAGACTGGAGGAGGCCGAGGTGCTGTCCATCCTCTTGGAACAGCTCATGTGCCATATTCCGCGGGTGAAGTCACGTTTTACAGGGACCTGGGTGCGGGATACTATCGATCCGGCCAATCCTGTATTTTTTACGCATGTCTGAAGAACTTTGTGTGCTGTTCTCACTAAACCGCTCATTTTATTACTCAATTGTTTGGCGTTTATTCAAGAAAATTCCTAGATTGTCAAGAATCAAGAAAAAGAAACGCTAATCGCTATTTCCAAGACAGAGGCCACACTAGATTAGTATTGCCAGTTATCATAAAAGAATTATATTTAAAAAAGGCCGTTTTTCGAATTGTCCAAACAGCAATAAAGACGATTCACCCGCTAACGTTGGGTCCGATTTAGTGAGCGCGCCAACGTCTGTTAGCAGTATTAATTATTCGCCCAACTTGTGACTATGCTTACGGAGTTAAGCATAACCGAAGAGAGCATTTTTTAAAAAACATGAGTAGAGTATGTGGTGTAGCTGATCATGACGAAGATGGTAAAATACTTGTATTTCAAGCATTTTCCGCAATCGAGTAAAGTGGCGATAGTGACATTGACGTAGAACGTTCAATACCCCATTGTTCTAATTTCTAAGTTTTCCGTTGTTTTAATTCCACTTTATTAATTGTAATATTTTTTAGATCACTCTTTATTCCCATTTCGATTAAAGCAGTCGTTAGTTTTAAGTAATTATTGTATTAGTATATAATTAATAAATAATTATTCGGTTTTTTTTCAACCTGTCGACTGCCGCAAACGTAATTCGCACATTGGTAATGGTACGCTATGAGCGCTATCAACATATTATCAAAGCAGCTGTCATAGCGGTCCACAGATACTCTCCGCGCACCCGGTCAGCAGCCGCTACACAGCCAGCTAGACATCGCTTTCCCCCGGCGTTAGTGGTCGAAGACTTACCGAACTGGGCGTCCCATTTCAGGGCGCTCAAAGACAAACTGGGAAACCCCAAATTCGAATGTAAATCAAAACTATCAATCGTCAATGAGTTGTTTGCAAATAAACATACATAATATAATATTTCTTCTGTGTCGCATTCTTCATTACTGAAGGTCGTGTCCTTCATGAAAGTCCGTCGTAAGTCTTATTACTTTCTTAATATAATATATAAACGTACATAATATTTTACGGTGTAAGTTTATAATTAACGGAGATTATTTGCGTATACAAAAAGTGGATTAGTTTAAGACAGGTGAAAAGGTTTTTTTTCTTTTTTTTCTGAGTGACAACTGTTGTTGACCTGGGATAGACTTTACAGTGTCACCGGGCGTGGAAGTGGATTTTATGGACGCTCGTGAAAGAAGCAGCGATCGCAGAGGAATGGCCTGCGTACGCTAATCAGGATGGTAAGGTGAAAAGGATGTGAGAAGGGTAATGTAATCATGTAGAGAATAGAGGTTCCTTCCATAAGATTCAAAATCAAAATATTCTTTTATCAAAATATTCCATTAGGCCATTACAAGCACTTTTGAATCGTCAAGTTACATAGAAATATCTGTAGTGCCAATCCTACAGGAAGCTACCACCGGCTCGGAAGGTGAGTCTGCTGAGAAGAACCGGCTACAAACTTAACAGTTGCTCTTTTCAAAATATCAAAATTAAAGAAAATATATAACATAATTAACTTTGACTTTAAATTTTTGAAGTGGAAATTGCAGTTTCCAATTTAGGATAAGTCCTAAGAATACCGTGATAATATCACAAAAATGGAGAATTTTAAGTGTCTGACATCATAATTTTCTTTATAACGATCTACTTTAAAAATTAATGAAGTATCATCAGTAAATAGTACCACATCGCATAAATTATTAAGGCAAAAGAGAAGATCATTTACATAAATTAAACACAAAAGAGGTCCTAGAATCGATCCTTGTGGGATACCCATCCGTAGAACGCTACCGGAAGACTTTACATTATTTAAAGTAACGTGCTGAATCCTGCTTCTCAGGTAAGAAGCAATGAGATTGCGAGCACTGCCTTATACTCCATAATGGCTAAATTTACGTAATAACTAGGAGTGTTCCGAACAGTTCTATTTTGCGAACGAGAATGAACAATATGCTCAGTTTAAAGAACCTGTTCATTTATACGTTCCAAGTTCTTCATTCTTGTTCATTTTTTGGTTTTTGTTCATTTTTCATTCATTTGTTCATGTTCTGTTCGCAACCGCCATACTTAACAATATGATTAGTGTGTGTGTGGGAGTGGGCGTGGGAGTTGGCGTAGGCGTGGGCGTCAAAATCAACAAGTGTCCTTCAAATTATTAAGGTTAACCTTGAATGACGAACGGCGTTCTAATATTTAAATTTGAAATGCGTTCTAATATTTAAATATTACCGATTTAAAGTACCTATTAATATTTCTATTCAAATATTATTATTACTTTAGGGAACATTTTTTACTACTTTAAGTTATCTTTACTATTATTATTATTTACTTATTAAATTGTATTAGAGAATAATTTTGAATATACAAAACCTATTTAATATAATTAATACTAAACAATCTATACTAAGTAATCTCTTTTATTAGTTACCCATGGAGTTAAAGCATTTCGAGTAACATAAACAACAAAGATGAGTGCGTGTGAGTGAGTTATCGCTGTATGTGTACGTATTTGTGCGCTTACGAAAGTGTTCGTAAATTCAAAATCGAGTGTACATGAAAAAAGGACCGAACGAAAAGAACGCTTAGGCGGTCTGAAGAATGAACAGATGAACATGCTCTTTAAAAATATGAGTTCTTTCGTTCGGTTCTATAATAAAACCAACACCTCTAGTAATAACGTATCGTCGTGGCCTACGCAGTCAAAAGCCTTAGACAGATCATAAAACACTCGACCGCATTTTGCGAGTTTTCCAAGAGCACATGAAATAGTGTTTGATGTTATGGCCGTTTTCCAAATTATCAAAACAGCGTTCATATGTTTAATTGTTTATCATTGACAACACTCATTGTCATGCTGTCATTGTCACTTACATTACAAGTTGTTGAGGTCTTCAACCCTAGATGTAACACGAATTACTGATATTTAAAATAAACTATAAAACATGGGCAAAAAGAGAACATTTACAGCAACAGAAACTCAACCTAAAACCCATTCTCCGGTCGAAGTCGTCGTAGAAGACGTAACAAATCATCCACTTTGCTTGCACGGACCTACTCTATTATTTTCCAGCGAAAAAGGCAAGTTTTATGCGTGTGCTTCTTGTAGAAACAAAAAGGACTGTACTGTTCATATTGATGAAGAAGATTGGAAGAAGGAGAATATCCGAAAGCGGAATGAGAAATATTATAAGATCATTCCAAAACTTAATAAAATTGCAGCATGGAATAACCTAAAAGAGGTTAGTTTTTTGTAAACGATCTTTTCTGTCTCATATTTTATCCTGCACGTAGTTAGGCAGATGGAACCTTTTATAAGGCACCCCATTCTTTATTACTCATTTATTTTACGAGACATAGTGACGATTCAAAATCATTTATTCCCACCTTAAACCCTTGGCTTCCCTTTAGCGCCTGACCCTAAACGCGAAACGTAGAGGTTTTTTACCCTGCTTCACAATTTTACATTAATTTGTATTAATATTTTTGTCATCAATATTTATCACACTATATGAATATTTAATATTGTAATTAATATTTTTTACACTTTTCGTATCAAAATTAGTGGTGTATATTTTATAGTAAAAAAATATACTGACGGACTGATAATAATTTTAAATGGCATGTTTTAGGTTAAATCTCGCCACCCATCAGATAGAGCATTTTGTAACACTTGTCAAGAGGTATATATCATTTCTCAAAGTAAGAAGCATTTAAAAGATCATAAAGTAGTGATGCCGTTGACAGAAGAACAACTGGCACATCCTACCACATTGTTACCTCCATTTGAGGATGACCAGAGAGAGGCACAGTATATATTTTCTAAAAAATCTGTTAGTACTGTGTTGGGAATATTGAAGAATAATAAAATAAGGTAAATAATATACAAAGTTGCATAAATAAGCTGTAACAAGTGTATAAGAATTTTGATGTTGCTTGATGAGAACATATGGCTTATGGCTTACAGTAGTCGGAACGCTTGAATAGTTTTAAGAGGTGCAGGTTCAAAATCATTATTCAAACTTTTTGTTTTCTTAATTAGTATTTATGTTAATGTTTTTATTTCCTCTCTCTGGTAACAAGGCAAAATGCAGCATTGAGTTCTGCCACTCAACACACAATGCCTCAAATGTGGTGGAAAGTGGGGAATGGAAGTGAAACAGAATGTCTTAACACTAGGTTCCTAAGATCCCTCTGCCTACCCTGCCATGTGCGGGATACAGCGTGAAGTCCTGAGTGTCAACCACACTTTAAGAGTAGTGACAATATTTTATGAATAGCATTCTCTGAAGCCAAACATTAAATCTAAGAAGTTATCTTAGGGTAGCAGAAATTTTAAAGAATCTCCCTACAGAGATGAGTATATATAGTCATCTTTGTAGGGAGATTCTTTAAAATTCTCTAAGTCTTTAAGTGTACAAGAATGAGAGTATATAAGAATTTCAATATGTATTCGTTTCAAAGCCAAGTATTATATTTATTATTAGTACAATTTAAAAAAAAAATTTGCTTTGTTATATAATAATTATGGCATAATTATAAACACAATAAAATTATTTCATACTTAGTTATACCTATGTGCTTTATATATCTCACATCACAAGATAGTGTATAGTGTATATTGTGATATTCATTGCTTAACATTTTTAAATTTCAACACAATCTA
The DNA here is from genome assembly GCA_018249855.1 of Eueides tales michaeli. Taxonomy (NCBI): domain Eukaryota; kingdom Metazoa; phylum Arthropoda; class Insecta; order Lepidoptera; family Nymphalidae; genus Eueides; species Eueides tales. The sequence goes on along the minus strand of DWMZ01006379.1, from coordinate 1,055 downwards.
TATTTATTATTTTTAATCTCATATCATATCTTGTATTGTTTTCTTTTACAGTAATTTACTATGTATTGGCACTCCTTCAGTACATGAAGCGGCTCAGGAGCATCCGGAGTTTGACTCTCTCTTGCTAGACTATGACACACGACACCACTTGTTCCATGCCCCTAGTAAATTTTTATGGTACAATATGTTCAATAATTACCTTTTCAATGGCAATGAAGATGAAAAAGTACTGAAAAGGTTCATGAAGGCTTCTAAGTTAGTTTCTTTTTTATATTTTTATTTTTTAATTCAAAGAAACAGTCATAAACAATGCAAAAAGAAACTACTAATATTATTATCACAAACATTTTGAATATTTTCACAATCAATATAAAAATATTTTATTCCTGGTAAACACTATGCCCCCATGTATATTTTTTCTGTCTCATGCCATGAACATTCTGAAACATGCCTTCTGAGGATTACTTACACTACATTACATATCTTTTCTCAAAGATCAATGAAGTCTTCTGCTCTCACTACTTACTTATTCTTATCTCATATAACTTTTATGTTCTACTGTAAATATTCTGTATCAGTTCCCTTTTACTTTTCTAAAAATATTTATACACATAATATTTATTTCAGAAATAAAGGACTTTGCATAGTAATGGACCCTCCATTCGGTGGGCGAGTGGAGCCTCTCATTCACACCATCAGAGAACTGTCAGACACATACAACAAACTATGTGAGACTGAAAACAAATTGTTGCCAGTAATCTGGGCTTTCCCCTATTTTGCTGAACCTTATATTAATAATATGGAGCCTGATATTAAAATGCATGATTATAGAGTAAGTATTTATAGCTTATTTTTTACATTTTTTCAATGAGACCATTTGCACACCTAAATACTTAATTGCAACTCTGGACTAGACCAGAGTTGCAATTGTTGTTGTTAATTGCAACTCTGGTCTAGAATTTAGATTTTTATAAATATTTATGTATTGTGTACTTCATATTTAAATTGGTCTTTATATCTGTATATTAGTAACTCAATAGAAAAGTAAAAAAATA
>DWMZ01006378.1:0-10357 GCA_018249855.1 Eueides tales michaeli | reverse complement strand
AATTACTCGGCGTAGAACGCCGACGAAATTTCAAATTTGAAAGAGGGTTTTACAAAATTTTCAAGGAAAAGGAATTTCGCTTATTGTACTAAACGGTTTTCGTTTAGTATAAAACGCAAAATTCCTTATGAAAAAAGTTGCGAGTGGTTTGAATACTTTATCGAATTTAGAACACGCAACCATCATAATATATCAAATTACTAACAATAGAAGATATTCTTAGAGGCAATATCTACTTTGGTTTCCTTTTCTATCAAACGAATGAAATATAATACATTGTAAGCAACAATTGCGTGACTATCGCTCGTAAAACGCTACATGCATAATGCATGCTTCGGATTCAGAAATTATCTCAGATGGTACATGTATTTGTATCGAGTGTACATTTTGAGATTTTTTGAAGGTATAAAAGTGTAAATTGAACGTGAAATCTATATGTCAGTTCTGAGCTTACATTTTACTTATTCTAAAAATCTGTTAAGCAAAGCACGACATTAATTATTCGTAAAATCATTTTATTCAAAACAAGAACATATAATTTACGAGGCTTAACCTTTGCATTTCTGTTAATGCTTACTAAAGTATAACCTTAAAGACTTCTAATAATATTACATTTTTTCGAGATATTGCTTGTTTTCCATTTATCTGTATAACAGAGCTAAACAATTATGTTATTTATAATTTATTCTGGTGGAAATCGAGCCTACAGTCGTCACGTTCCTATTCAAATGGTGAACCGCCCCGTGACAATACAAAAAGCATCAATAAAGCTTTAGTTTAACACGTTATTACAATGAATAATCGATAGATTACATAAAATCCAACTGAGAAGCTGTCGGCTTACGTCGTGCGAGGGGATGATTAGTGAATACCAAGGAAAATATATTATTTCCCTCGATCCCAAAGGAAAACCCGTTTTAGTACCCGTCACGTCTTTGTTCATTGATTGTCGGGTACAATTCTATTTTATTTGCAGATTGGACGGCACTCGGGAAAAGACTCTACCTGAGGTAGAGACTTATGTTTCTTTAAGAAATGTTCAGATAATTTAGAATAAAAATATTTAAACTTATATCAAATGAACATTCAGTTATATTTTAATAATTTTATCATAAATTAACTTTTTATTAACTTGTGTTTTTTGTTTTATTACGTATATGCAAAGTAGCAATATCCTAGCGCCTGCTCAATTTTAATAGCAACAACCCGGATCCAATTAAATAAATTTAATTATAGGTGATGTGATCATTTGTGTGTGACTCATTAGATTTTAATATATATTATTGACGTAATTACTTTTAATTTATCTTAATTTCTACGCTATGTCTACCACATGGAGGCAAAAAGAAATTTGCGCTAAGACACTCTATTTCAATTAAATTGCTTCCGTTTCCCATTTTTCGCCGTATTTGAATCGAAGATAATTAAGGGTAGGGAGGGAGAATCTTTTGTAAAAGTATAGTTATTATTGCGAGATATTGCGTATTGATTGGAGAAACTAAACGGCGCGCTTTATGTTCACCAGAGAAACCAAATGAAGTAAAATAGAAATCTATACTGATTCTAAGAAGTAAAGAACCTTGTCGTAAACACCTAATTTAAAAATCTAGAATAAAAAAATACGTAATTATTGTAGTTCTCAAGCTGATAATCTGATTATTATGAAACATAGCTAAGAAACAAAACAACAAAGTTTTCGATTAACCGCACTCAAGTCGGTTCATTAATTCAGCATCTACGGTGCCACAAACAAATACACTAACAGACATACAGGTTAAACTTATAATTACCCTATTTTTATATCAGGGGTTGGAAATTGAAGCAATCAACAGTCTCTCATCGTATCTTCTAACTCTAAGTTATGTAAAGTTACGTGCATTTTGAATCAATAGGGATATTGAAGTCAACGGCGACGGAGGTCTGTTGAAAAGTAATTAACTGACGACTCTTCCTGGAAGGCCGGTGATTGCTTCTATTGAAGTGCCAGTATTACATCATATCGGTATTAATCAAGTCAGACGATGAATGTTTTGGTCTGAACTGTAAATGAACTAGTTATGATTTGTTACAAGTATTTCTTATTTCAATGCTAGCTATACGTATATTTACGTATGATAATTTTAAATATATTACTTAAATTTTGCTATAAAAAGAGATAGAAATTGTAATGTAATGTGATTATTATACTTCATAAGACTTGTCCAACAGGATGAAAGTTTTATTAAGTTAAATTTAAAATAAAATTTTAATAAATGTGAAAAGGTAAAGCAAAGAAAACGTTTTAACCTTTTTCCATTTCACAAGGGTTTTCGAGAATTTCGTTCGTACCGAGGATGAGATGTACCCTCTATATGCCCTAAAAAGATTTGTTTTTTTCTTATTCCAGTTGATTTGTCTATATGTCGACTGTAAGTCATCCGGTCATAGTTTATATTTAAATACAGATAAATATTATATTGTAAAGATGTGTTATTAAATAAAAAGATTGAATAGAGAATAGAAACGCATGGAGTGTACGTTAGAAATATTCCAATAAGTGTATAATATATGTATGTACATATATCTCTTATTTTAATATAACGAAATTCCCACTGGGATTCACAAAAGAAAAGTTCACTTTCTCGTCAATTCTACGGTATAATATATTATTTTAAGCAGTTTTTAAACTCTTTAGAATTACGAACTCGATGCAAATATGTAAGAGGCACATATTTATTAGGGTTCCATAATTATTTTTAAAGTATGGAAACTTTCAAAATATATATGGAACCTTATAAGATTATATTTGAGGCCTGTCGTGTGCGTGTATAACCTGTCGGTTATAGCCACACGAACTGAGAGGTTCTGGGTTCGATTACTATAAATATTTAATGTTTCATTTCTTCGCCCTGGTAATAAGGCAAGGCGCGGCGTTGAGTTCCGCCACTCAACACGCAATGCTTCAAATTCGGCGGAAAGTGGGGAGCGGAAGTGGAATGAAGTGTCTTTAAACTAGGTTCCCGGATTCCCTCTGCCTACCCTGCCTTGTGTGGGATACAGCGTGAAGCTAAAAAAAAAGGTTCCATATTTATTTTGAAAGTGTGGAAACGGACATATAGTAAATAATTAAATTTTAGTAATAAAACAATTCTTAAAATGTCTCTCTCTTAAAAAAAAACAAGAAGCGCCTGTGATATAAAAATATTTATACTCCAAGTGTTTAACATTGCTCTACATAGAGTCACCCATTGATGATGGAACTTGACATACTTTCATAACAATATTAAAGTATTTGAGTTACATCAAGAATATTATGAGGTTTTCTTATTTATAAAAAAATTTGGTTTCAATAGAGGCGTTGTGTTGTTTTATGGTAATAGTAAAATATAGTTTTTGTAGAGCAAAAAAATGTGATAATACTGTGATTTATGTATTCAACTTTTGTTAAAAGAATTTTTATATTTATGTTTTAAATGTATTTTTTTCTATTATTTTTAACATTTTATTACAAAAAAAATAAATAAAAATCTAAAGGTAAATAGAAAATTGTACCAATTTAAAAAATAATCAAACAATTTTGTGATAAACCGTTATCAATGAAGACGGGACAGTGTGATACAAAAACACTGTTATCCGAGGTGATACAGTTTCTTTATCACAAACAAATCTCTTTGGAACATGTCATTTAAAAAAAAATAACGAAAACAGCGGCAAATATAAATATACTTTATGTCCTAAAGAGCCGTTTTTGTTCCACTTTTTGAGCTCTATGGTCAACTGGTTCCGTGGTGTAGTGGTTATCACATCTGCTTTACACGCAGAAGGCCGCCAGTTCGATCCTGGCCGGAATCATATTTTTTTTTTATTTTCTGCACTTTTTTACTTTTTGTTATTAGAATACAATACAATTTATTATGTTTTTTTTTTTCAGTTACAATTTTTTATGGATTTTTTTTGTTATATTTATTTACTTTTTTATTTACTTTTTTTATTTATTTTACCATATTTTATTCGACCACAATGAATGTAGTTATTTTGTTTTTTTATATTTTTTATTTTTTTTGAAGTTATGAAGAAATATATTATAGTCTTTGTTTTAATTTAAAAATAAAAAGCCAGTTTCGAAAAAAAAATACTTTTTCAATCTCTCGGCAGACAATATATTTACTATGGGCTCTACATTCATTAATGAAGCTTATACAAATTTAAATATGTGATTTGAAATATATATTTGTTAGTTAATTAATAACAGTCATATATTATATTAAAACAATGAAATCAATTAAATGAGACTTAGGCCTGAATTGATAACCTTTACTTAAGTTTCACTGTGCCACTAGGCACAAAATATATATTTATTTCAGCTCAATATTTTTTCTTACAAAGCAGAGTAAATAGAGATAACCAACCAAACTTGGTTTCCATTCAAGACAATTACTACAGGTGGCGGAACTCAACGCCGCGCACTGTCTACAGTTAGTAGACAATGCGCGGCGTTGAGTTACTAGCTATAGAGAGTAATATATTGTCATGAGTATAGAGTAGTAAATATAAAAATTAATTATTTAAAGGTGAAGGTCACAATAATTAAACAAACTGTGTGAATATATTCGTGGCCTCAATACTTACCTACTTTTTTAAGCTTCCGTACGAGTGGACACACAAGTGTCTGCTTTGAACAAGATGCATATTTATATAAAATATATTACCATTGCGCCTCTTGGAAACCTTGTTCGTTGAATCTTGGACGGTTTCCAAGAGGCTTGGGTTCAAGTCTACGCTACGTTCAATTTTCGTACATAATTTTTCCTTTTCTAAATGTGATTTTTTTAAAATGAGAAACAAAAATGTATATTTTTTTTATATATATAAAAAAAATTAAACTATTTTAGCGTCATGATGTTTCCTGTATATAGTAGGGTAGACAGATTGAATCTAGTGTTAAGACCCTTCACAGAGATTACGAAACTTTTTTTGGTTGTGCGACGGTGGATCTCAACGCCGCATTTTGTTTTACTATCAGACCGGTAAAATGAAAGTAATAGGGTACGTCGAATGGGATTCAAACCCATAATCGTAATGTTTACAGTCAGTTTTTTGAGCCACAATGGTCTCATTAACAAAAAGTAATTCTTATTTCCCATTTTAAGAGACTGGCTTAGGATGTAACTGTAGACTTGACAGATTAGAGGTACGATCTCTCCAGGAGATGATAATTAGTATTTTCATTTTCTCGCAAACGTTGTTACAATGCAAACTGCGGCAAAGTCATAATGGAAACGGAGTGTTTTCGCACTAAGTTCCTAGGTTTCCTCTACCTAACCTGTTAAGAGCCGGATATACTAAAGCTTACAGCTAAAATACAATATTTATAATAAAAATAAAATTATTTATCTTAATGAGGCCTGTCGTGGCGCAGCGTACAAGCGTGTAGCTGTAACCGACAGGTTCTGGGTTCGACCTCCAGTCGAGGAAATGAAATATTTGATATTTCCAATTTTCATTTCTTCGCTCTGGTAATAAGGCAAATCGCGGCGTCGAGTTCCGCCACTCAACACGCAATGCCTCAAATTCGGCGGAAAGTGGGGAACGGATGTGGAACGGAGTGTCTTAACACTAGGTTCCCGGGTTCACTCTGCCTACACTACCATGTGTGGGATACAGTGTGAAGCTAAAAAAAAAATTATCTTTCAGATTTATTAATGTGTTTTATTCTCATTGTAACTAAGTCTGCCCGCACGTGACAGCAACAACGCGACGTGCCTCGTCGTATGTAAACTACGGTCCATAATTCCCCGGGCGGGAAAAGGGGGAGGCGATGGGGGAAAACGGAGAATGGGGTGGTGGGAAGCTGGGAGGTGGGAGATCTGCCATAATGACACACTACAAAAACTCCTACAGGGATACATAAAAGAGAATGAATGAGCTGACCGCGCACGTGAATTAGTCTTTACGTTTGCTTACAAAATGACAGTAGCTACACTGAGTTTTTAATTTAAAAATTAGTTATCAAGTCTGATCTGTCGCGGTACAGAGTGCGATTGTAAACGCTGTTTGTGGTTTGATTTCTATCGGGAGAGTTAACTATTTTATATTTTCATTGTGTAATTTTGGTAATTAAACAAATCGCGGCGTTGTGTTCCGCCACTTAAAACATCTCCAAAATTTTATAGTGCTATATATAGGATATAGTGCAAAGCTACAAAAACGTTGAATCTGTGACTACAAAACTCGGGTATACATTATAGTATTATTTTTTATCTTATATACTACAGAACACAGATTTGAACTTCCTTAATTAATCCGCAGTCCTTGCACGGCTTCGCCCGCTTGAACTACCACAAATATTTATTTATTTAAGTATTTATTACTAAACTAAATAATATATAAAAATAAATATATAGTAATACAAAACAAAACAAAATGAAATAGTTAACTATAACCTATCCAAGAAATTAAATATTTAACTCCCAAATGAAGGATCGGTGTCTGTACATTGAAGATATGAACAAAAAAAACCTGAGAAATGAACAAAAAAATATTACTGTCACCTCTGGCAATCCAATTAGGATTTCAGAGGTGACAGTTATATTTATTTTGATTGGATTAATACCAAATTGTAGAAGTTACATTAACCATAACAAGATAATTTAAATTAAGTACTAAATTTAAAAACGTATAAAAATTTAACGAAGCAGAATTAGAACCCGCGCCTCTTGGAACCGTCCAAGCGCTCTGACTTGACTATAACTTTTTAAATTTTGTATTTTTCATTCCTAAGTGTGGAATAACACTTTAAAAATACTAAAAATATTTAAATTAAGTATATTAAAATGGCCACTGGGGTTCAATACTTATATATACACCATCGTAGATTTTTTGTAGACTTTTTTAAGTTTTATGTTTTAGTAGAATATTGTTTTTATTTTTACTATCAACCATTTCGCAAAATAAAATTCCTGGAAAAATAAAAAAAAACATCGAATAAAAAGTTCATCTGAAGGCACTTAAGTATTTCTATACGAAAGTTCAGTAGTTTGGCCGTGATCGCGTCACAGACAAACATACAGAGTTACTTTCGAATTTATAGCATTGATGTGGATGGTGTTACATTATATAACTGATTCTAGTAAAAACCCATGAGATTTAAATTTTGACACTTGATATGTCAAAATTTAAATCTTATGGGTTTTTACTAGAATCAGTTATAATTAATATTTATTATATTATTAGCTTCGTGCTGTATCCCGCACGAGGCCAGGTAGGCAGAGGGAACCCGGGAACCTAGTGTTAAGACACTCCGTTTCACTGCCGTTCCCCACTTTCAACCCAATTTGAGGCATTGCGTGTTGAGTGGCGGAAAAAATCTAGCCTACATAGGCCATTTAATGTAAGTATGTATCTTGTAAAGATATAAAAATAAAAAAATTAAACGACAACCATGACATTGCCATCATACTCTGCACCGCGCCACGTAATCCAGAAGACAGAAAGAAAGAAAAAATAAATAGTAATCAAAGAATAACAAAAAGAAGTACACTCATTCGACAGAAAGCAATCAAGAGCTTCAATTCTTTCAGCAAAACGAGCGGACGTCTTAATTTCACGGCGGTGTCACTTGGCGCGAACGTTTGGCAACCACTCTACAGTCGACGGTCTACAGGAGAGACGACGCCCACTCCGAATTATGTAGAGATAGGACGGACTTATTGTTATTTTGCTTTATCGTTTATAGATATTATTAGAGACCTTTGAGGAAGAAACGAAATCCTTATAGGATCAGTTTGTTGTTCGTCTATGGACCGTTTATTTATGCATGCTGACATTTATATCAGTGTCTCATAGAGCTTATTTGGATTAGGTCTTCATTTTTAATGATAATTATATTACAAATCATTAACTGATTGTATGTAATTTCAATGTAATCAGAAATTGAATTGATGTTTCAAAATGGCCGCTGGAAAGTATCAAAAAAGCCTCAAAGTTATATATACTTTGTAGGTTACAAATTGAGCCCTTTTATTTGATAATTTTTTGTAACATACAATACATTCTGAGGAGCAAATAATTTAGTCCGGAGGTACAGCCAGAATGGCTACAAAGGGGCTATTAAAGAAAGACGTGTTAGGTTCCCAAGTTCCCGTTTCTTACCCTGCCCTATGCGGTGGGACAAAAACTATATCAATAGCTTGTATTAAATTAAAACATTTCAATAGGAAATGTCACGTCCTTTTTCTGTTAGTGTAATTTATAAGGGGGAAAACATCAAACGTCCAGCGACGGAGTGTTCGCAATAAAAGAGATTTATCTCAGAGTTTACGTCACGAGGGCGGTGGGTCCTTGACATTCTACTGTGTCTCTTTTGTTAAGAATACTTAATACTTATCCGCCTTCAAAAAGAGAAGGTTTTTAGTTTGAATTGTATGTACGTTTATTCGTGATTATCTCAGGTATGGTAGTAATATTTTTTGCTATTTATATTAAAGTATTACTATACTCAGAAGAGGGTCTTGGTATTTTGAACAATTTTAATATTGAAGGTTCTCAGTCTGTCTTGTACCTACTCGTATATATGTAGATTGTTCTTTTCAGTAGGTGATCTTTTAGATGGTGTTTTTTTTAACTCTACATAGTGTCTCAGTAGGATTATTAAAATTACGACTATCAATCAAAATTAATTTATAATGTATATTAATGTGCTATTTATTTATATTTCAATTCTTTTAATATTATATTAAAAGAATGAACCTATCACTCTCAAAAAAACATACCTGAACAAGATATCTCTCATATCTCTAAATCTATTTAACATTAGTTTCAAGACACTCCGTTCCCATTACGACACTGCCGTTTACCACTTTCCACTGAATTCTGAAGACATTGCGTGTAAGTGACGAAATTCTACCTCGCGCTTTGCCACATCATCAGCAAGGAAATGAAAATATTTAATTTTCTCGAATGAGGATCGAACCCACAGCCGATCGCGTTAACAGCTGCATAATTCAAATTAAAAAAAACACTTTAAACATAGGCGCGAGTACTCTAACATCACATATGATACAGTACAACCTACCATTCAGAGACATGAATCACTTAACAGAATACCTTCATTTACATTCCATATACAACTCAATGTTTAAATATCCGCCGAGATATTTTAATAACAGCAACAAGAAAGCTGAACTTGTACAATATACAATAGAAGCTGAACGCATTGTTGAATATAATATAAGAATAGCTGTATAGAATGGAATACAATAGTATTGTAGAAGTTCTAAACGGAGTTTAAAGAGCGTGGCGGTGCGCGGTGGATCGCTGAGTGCGCTACAGCCTGTAAAGTACGCCTTACGCAATAATACTGTAAGATAAGTTTGCTTTTTTTTGAGTTTTTTAGCGTATCCATGTCTTAGGGCATGTCGAGGTAATTTCATTTCCTTGCTCTTAGCTTGTACACTACTTAATATGTTTTTATTTTGCTTTACACTACAGCGTACCCAGCACATGGCTGGGTAGGCAAAGAGGAGATATGGAAACCTAGTCTTGTGACACCTTCATTCCGCACTTCCGCCAAATTTAAAGTATTGCGTGTGCAAAAATATTAAAAATTTAATACGCTTAATGAAAATATTAATTATTTCATTTCCTCGAGTAGAGATCAAACCCATAACCTTAAATAGACAATTAACTTATGGGTACCTGTATGGGTCTATTTAAATTTTAAAAGTCATCCTGTGCGAAGTTAATTGATTGAAGAATTGGTTCCGACTTAACATTGATCTTTATGAACTATTTGGCTTGATTTTATTTCTTTTACATAATTATATTTTGAAGTATCGAATTAAAAAAGGAATGCATATGTAGGTGCTATTAGATACAGTTTTATTTAGCCGAACTATTTTTAAGATTGTGAACGCTTATAGATTAGGAGCTACTGGAACCCGGGAACCTAGTGTTAAGACATTCGGTTCCACTTCCGTTCCCCACTTTCTGCCAAATTTGAGGCATTGTGTGTTGAGTGGCGTAACTCAACGCCGCGCTTTGCCTTTTTGCCAGAGCGAAGATGTGAAACTTTAAATATTTAAATTGAAAATATTAAATAAATAATATAAAATCATATTTGTTTTAAATAAGAAAAATATAGTAGAACGGAACGGATTGCCTTAACATTAGGTTCGCAAGTACCCTTTGCCTATCCTGCTATGTGCTGGATACAGCGTGAAGCTGAGAAAGATAAATAAAAAACTCCATTAAATTTAAATAAGTCTGTTATGAACACAATATAGAAATGAAATCATTTTGATACACAATAAGATATACGAGTATATTCAAAGACTACAGGAAAACTTACGAAATTAATACAGTAAAAGGTCGATAAGGA
>DWMZ01006377.1:0-10357 GCA_018249855.1 Eueides tales michaeli | reverse complement strand
TTTCAATTCACTGCTGTCTCATCAGATACGAATAACACCTTTGACAATCAACATGGCGTTCATTCATGTTTGAAAGAGAAAGAATAACTACCGGAACACTAATAATATTAACAAAATTTAGAAACAAACTTAGTTACTCACTATTCCAATTTAATTCTACATGAAGGAAAAATAGATGAATAAAATATTTTTTATTTGTATAGAGAAATGACGAACAATGCACCCGCTGCCACATACACAAATGAATGAAAAGAAATGAACTGTGAACGATTGCGAGATAGAAAGAGATGGGTGTATTAATCGTTGTCGAATGGATAAAAATGCTTGAATACTCGTATGAGATAAAATTTAGGTAATTTATAGATTTCTCAGACTGTAACTAAATTAATGATAACTAGCCGTCGGTATATTTAAATGTTTAAGTGTTCGTTATTATTAATATTTCAATACTTAAATTATTATCTTGAGGATAATAAATCAATGATTATTAAAATTCCATTCTTTTCTTTACATGAGAAAATAATAATAATTTGGCCAACTTGTAAAGTGTGCTTACGGATTCAACAAGTTAGACACAATCGAACAGAGCATATTTTGATATAAGCATGAGTGGAGTATCGCCGTTTTCCGAATTATCAAAACAGTAGAAACGATGTTTCAACTGCTAACGTGGGGTCCGATTTAGTGAGTGCGCCAACATCTGTCAGCTGTTTTAATAATTCGGTCCGAATTCGATCCGGTCCTTGTGACTGTGCTTACGAATTCAACAAGTTAAACATAACCGAACAGAGCATTTCTTGATATAAACATGACTGGAGTATGTGGTGTAGTCGATGAAGATGGTAAAATGGTATTTCAAGCATTTTTAGCAATCGAGGAAAGTGATGATAGTGAACTTGACGTGGAACGTCAAAACAACGTTAATGCTAACGCTCTGCCACGTCAGTACTGTATGCAACTATGCAATAGTCAAGATAAGGTATTTATATGAGCCATAGACACACGAATTATACCTTACGTTGGGACGTAGTGAGCGCTGTCTGCAAGATTCAGAAAACGTCCTAAGGTCTTAATATATAAAACCACATAATTGAAATGAATTGTCAAAGTGACACCATCAAATTTGACATCTAAAATCAGATTGAGTTTTGTGTTTTGATTGCATTTGCAACCAGTTAATGATTTGCAGTTATTTTTAGTAGTTTTCTATTGTTTAAACAAAATCTATCAAAATGGTATTCAAACTTAAACAATTGTAAATTGCTTTATATATACATAGACGCTCATTATTTTGACTATATTTCTTAAGTTTCAGTTTGGTTTCAACATGTTTCACGAAATTACAAGACCTTTTATAATGACTTATCGATGTTACTCCGTTTCTATGTTACCTGGAAATGAAAGACAAGATGTTGAAAGAGGAGGAAAAAGTAAGTTTGGAACAAAATAAAGTACTTATATGAGGCCTGTTATTATTCCAAGTATTTAATTTTAAATACAAAAAGAATATTGCTTTGTTGTCAAATATGTCTTTCTTGTTTAAAGCAAAAATAAGTATTTCGAGATACATTCTGTTAATATTGTATTAATAATAATAATACATTCTATTAATATTAATAAATTATTTATGTACATATTAATTTAAGTATGTCCATATTATTTTTATAACTACAATTACTTATATCAAAGGACTCATCCATTACACATATTGTAATAGTAACAACAAAAGAGACCTCTTGTCAACAACCTTTAAAAGATAGTTTCAAAATAAAATTAAAATTTTGAAAGCTAGTCTGTCTGTATTTGTATATTGAAGATGGGCTTTCCAAAATAATGTGCAACGAAACAAAAAGTAAGTTTAGAAGGAAGTTAATGTTATAACACTTTTAAAAATGCTATGTGTTAATCATTTCCTTTAGGAGGAATCAAATTTACACATACATCATATCTAGCCAGATAGATGATGTGCCACTGTGCTACAGCAGCTTTTATAATAATGAACTAATTGATGAAATAAAAAAAAGTGGTTTTTTCATAATATTTGTAATTTTCTTGTTCACAGTTATAATGCCACCTTCAGCTTTAGAGCAGCTGACTAGACTAAATATTGAATATCCCATGATATTTAAGTTGACAAATAAAAAAACTAAAAGAATTACACATTGTGGAGTATTAGAGTTTGTTGCAGATGAAGGAAGGGTATTTTTACCTCACTGGGTAGGTATTTATATTATGATTTGAATTAAAGCTGCATAAATATTAAATTTGAACCACCACATTATTTTAAATATAATAGAACTTATGTTTTTATTTTGCTTAATGCATTTACCTTTACTTAAGTAATGAAATCAACATCAGTCTGTCTTGTTATCAGAATAAGGAAATGAAAATTATTATAGGTATAACATATGAGTGGTGATCTATCCTACAACTGTCTGTCACCATTACAATTAGATGCTTTACCTTGTTGTCCTCAAACCATTAATTTGTTGTTCATAATTTATGGTAGATGATGGCAAATCTTGTGTTAGAAGAAGGAGCCTTAATTCAAATAGAGAGTGCATCTTTACCAGTGGCTACATTCTCCAAGTTTCAACCATTATCAGAAGATTTCCTTGATATTACTAATCCAAAAGCAGGTAAGCGTCTAAGATAAGAACATAAAAAGATTTTGTTTTTAAAATAATAAGTTTAACCATTTTTTATTTCAGTACTTGAAAATTGCCTGAGAAATTTTTCATGCTTAACAAATGGTGATGTGATAGCAATTAAATACAATTCGAAAGTCTATGAACTGTGTGTTCTGGAAACTAAACCTGGAAATGCTGTTATTATAATTGAGTGTGATATGAATGTATGTAACTTTATTATTAAAACTTTATTATAAAAACCTCAACTGCCTATTTTATGTAATGTATAAAATGGCTTAATTTTATATAAACTAATATAACTCCATTTTATATATATGTTTATATAAATATTACATTAATATATACATTTTGAAATAGGTTGAATTTGCGCCACCAGTGGGATACAAGGAAGAAGATCACATAAGCCGAGGCGAAGGAAGCTCGGACTTGGGAGGCATGGATGAAGACCCCGCAGCCATGATGCCAGAGCCCAGTGGTTTTATAGCATTCAGTGGGGAGGGAAATAGATTAGATGGCAAAAAGAAGAAATTAACTAGTGAAAGCGATTCAGAGCCTCAACCATCAACTTCAAGACAGGTAACAAAAGAAATATACAACATTTATTTTATGAACTTTGTTCATTTTAAACTTTTACTGTAACTTTTTACCAAGAATAAATATTTCTATCACTAAATTTTTAAAATTATAACTATAACTCAATTTTTCTTATCAATATGTTTATCACAAATTGAAGTAGTTGCCCAGAGTTTATACAATGTGTTCCGCCCAGTTTTCTTGACATTGTATGTTGAGTGGCAGAACTTAATGTTGCTTGTTACGAGTGAGCATATAAAAATAATTCATTCCCCTGAATTGAATCCTTTTGATTGAATTGAAGATATTGAATCTACAATCATTGGATACACCTGTCACATGCTGTTCTGTTTTACCATGTTATTAGATGCTGTATACTACTTAAAATAATGTTGTTTTTTTTTATAATAAAAATAATATTAGGTAATTAATAATAGTATTGTTACCACTATGGAAGTTATATCTGTTTTCAAAATTTAACACAGTAAGGAACATATATATCCAGTTTTTCTCTAATTTCAACTTGCACTTGAAAGATTGAGTGGTGAAACTTGACTTTACATTTTCTCGCCAGGGCAGGAAAATAAAAATAATTAATTTCACCAAGTAAGAGTTAAATCCACAGCAGTTGCATCTAGTCAGGCACTGTCCAACTACACCACAATGGCCTTGATTATGGTTAGAATTTTGTAAAATATTATTTGTTCCAGCCTTATGTTCGTGGCATACCAGATTATGACTTTGTTCTTGGCACACTCAGATTTATCAGAAATTCTAGACCACCCAGTGCAAAAGAGGATACACCATCAGAGCCATTTGAAGCTTTCAAAGGAGAAGGATTCACTTTACGTACGGCCAAGTCCAAAAACTGACTGTCATAACTATAAAACATAAGATATCAAAAGTAAACACATACATTGCTTAAATTTGTAATATGATGATTCTTAGATTCTCTTTCAATAAATATGGAAAATCTTGCAAGAAGTTTTAAATGAATTCCCTTGAATTTATAAAATATGCATTGTTAAGTGAAGTGCTTAGTAAGGTCAACATATAAATATGTTAGGAAAATATATTATTTCATTAATTATTAATTACATCAACTATTAATTATATCAACAATTGATAGACAATTATTTAAAAAACATTGAATTTAGCGGGATTTGAACCCACATCTCTTGGAAACTGTTCAAGAGCTTTGACAACTAAACTATGCATTCTCATAAACCTATGTTGAAATGGCTCTTTTCTTTAAAAGTTCTTTTATATGTTTGTTACAATTTATTCATGTTGTTAGCATCTCTGTAGGGACATTTTTACAAATTTCCACTGACCAAAGATAATTCCTTAGAAAGATTGTTTGGTATGACTGCTATTTATTAAATATTTTTTCAAATTTTAAAGTGTTAATCCACACTTGAAACAAAAATATTTATTTAAAAAGTATTAAATAATTGCATATAGAACAAGTTAAAATCTCATTACATTCAAATTATTATATATTTTTAAAAATAAGCTCTATTATTTCCAGAGTGTGGATTAAATTACTCAAAATTGTTAGACAGTTTACTTAATGGAAATGAAACGAGTTTTATAAAGAAATTTATTAATATTTTCTTAATAAAGATTACTAAACACATTATAATATTAAGTCATGTTATTATACATAATGAATAGTATTGAAATAATGTTTCACTTTAAAAATACTGACTGTTTTGGATTCAGTTTCTTTTTTAATTAAGAGCTTTCTGAATAAATGCATAATATAATATAGTCATTATAGAATATTTACAAGATAACTTATAGTAGAAATTAAGTTTTATCAGTCCATTAACAACATTTTTTTCTACAAGTTTATAACTTCAGCCGATTGACTTAATTTGATTCAACAAATTAAAATCTCTTTAAGAACTCCTCAGAGCAAATTCTGGCGCGAGCATTAACAGCTAATTTCATTTCACTGATCTCCTTATCAATTTCTTCCATAAAATATATAACGAAATCGACTAATTTGTGTTTATACATTTGCTCTGTGTGGAAATTCGTAATCAGGAAACTGATATGGTAGCCGTCGACTGGTTTCCGCCGCAGTACGATAAAGTTTTCCGCTCGCATCATCATGAAACGCATGAACTTTTTACATAAAATCTTCTCGATCTCATCCGCTTGTTTAATCATTATACTTATTCTGATAGAATTAATAGATGATTCAATTAACACTTTCTCGTTAGCGTTCCGTGAAATGGTCACTGGATTTAATAACAATTCTTTGCTTGTACCCACTTCTACCTCCGGTTTGTTATATCTCTCGACTACCTGAGACGAGAAATGTTCTAAGCACATAGCAGATGTAAGCGTATGACGTACTGCTGTTAAATAAGGTTTTAATGTGGCCGACATTGTAGTCGCTTTATAGAACAAGTCACAAATTTACAATACCACACCACACCTAAAGTATAAATTTTATCTGATATGACAGTTCCGTTTAAAGCGACAAACATGACACAGTCATGACATGACTCATCTTTATGCATCTGTGGCGTGGCAAGTCGTTTATACCAGCGTAGATTAATGCCACTAAAGTGGGAGAAATAAAAGTCGCAGGGTGAATGTACATCAAACGGAAAAAAATTTCTTTGGCCGTGCACACAGCGCTCATAACGTACTAGAGTGCGGTAAAATTAGTGTGACTTGACTAGTGCTTACAGTAAAGACGGGTCAGAACGTTAGCATCGTGAGCATTGACTTCATTTTGACGTTCCACGTCAATGATTGCGAAAAATGCTAAAAATACAACAATTTTACCATCTTTATCGGCTACACTATACACATACTCCACTCATGTATATATAAAAAAAATGCTCTGTTCGGTTATGTTTAACTTGTTGAATTCATAAGCATACTCACAAGTTGGCCGAATTAATAATACTGCTAACAGACGTTAGCTCACTAAATCGGACCCCATGTTAGCAGTTGAAACGTCGTTATTGTTTGGATAATTCGGAAAACAGCTTTTATAATGCCTTAATAGCAATTAAAAAGAATTTGTTAACGTTAAGCAATAGAAATAAAATAAAATACGGGAATGTCATTGCTTGAATTTCTGAAAAATATAATTGAAATACTAGGTATATTTACGATATCGGTATTAATTGTAAATTTTATAATTTTTTATTGTTATAGTAAATTTTTATATTTATTATTTATTGTTATAGTAAATTTATAAATGTTTCAGAATGTATACTTAGTTTTTGTTTTTGTAGATATAAACATGAGTGGAGTATGTGGTTTAGCCGATGAACATGGTAGAATAATTGTATTTCAAGCATTTTCCGCAATCGAGGAATGTGATGACATTGACGTAGAACTTCAAATTAACATCAATGCTCACGATGCTAACACTCCAACCCGTCAGTACAGTTAGCACTATGTGGTGGTATCACTTGTGCCGTCATAACATCCAGAACAATATCGGTAAGCATGAAAAACACGAATTACCGCACCTATGAGTTCGGAAAACAGCCTTAGAGTTTGGCCATTTTTCAAATTATCGACACAGTAGAAACGATGTTTCAATTGCTAACGTAGGGTCCGATTTCCCGCGCCAACGTCTGTCAACTGTATTAATAATTCGGAGTAAGCACTAATCAAGTCACATATGACGTGTGGGTACGCTATGACCGCTGTTTTGATAATTCGGAAAACGGCTTTTATAATAATAGTATTATTTGTCTGTGCTTAAAAAAATTAACAACGGTACGGCAGACAGTCATGAACAATAATGGCGGACGTTTTATAAAGTGACGCAAGCTAATGTTCTACGGCATGCGTTTATCTACGATTTCAATATTAGAAGTTGTTGATAAGTTACTGTCGCTATCAATAAACACATGACCAGTTAGGGGTATAGTCATATATAAATAACAAGAAATGGCTCGCGAGTTTGATCACCTCTTCAAACTACTGATTATCGGTGACAGTGGTGAGTGGGCGAGGCCTAAGTTCGCGAGTGATTACAAGTTTTACTCCTTTCTCCTCAGAGTTAAATAGTGGAATGCTGTATTTGTGTTACAGGTGTAGGTAAAAGCTGTCTCCTACTGCGGTTTGCCGACAACACATTTTCCGGTAGTTACATTACGACCATTGGTGTTGATTTCAAAATAAGAACTTTAGAGATAAACGGTGAACGAGTTAAACTGCAGATATGGGATACCGCAGGTCAAGAGAGGTTCAGGACTATAACGAGCACGTATTACAGAGGGACTCACGGCGTCATCGTTGTGTACGATGTCACTAATGGGGAGTCCTTTGCCAATGTCAAACGGTGGTTACACGAGATTGAACAGAACTGTGATGTCGTTAACAAAGTTCTAGGTAAGGATCACATTATTATTCATAAATGTGCAATCTGTTTATTGTATAATGAGGAAATTTATTCTTTTAATGGACATATTGATATGTGTACAAGTTTTTCAATGTTCAATAGAACAAATAAAGGATAAGAGGCAATTTGTTGATGATTCATAATAATTTAATGTAAAGGATATAGTTGTAGTATGAGTTTATAACTGTTACTTGTTGAAATATTATGTGGATGTGCAACTAATTATATGTATATTCTAGTTGGTAATAAAAATGACTGCCCTTCAAGAAAAGTGGTTGTAACAGAAGATGCACAACGGTTTGCCAGTCAAATGAACATACCATTATTTGAAACCAGTGCAAAAGAGAATATAAATGTTGAAGAAATGTTTCTCACTATCACAAAAATGGTAAGCATTATAAGTCATTTTTACTATTTTTTAAAGTGTTATTCCACACTGAAGGAAGAAAAATACTAAATTTAAAAACATATAAAAATTTGAACGAAGCAGGATTTGAACCCGTGTCTCTTGGAATCCTTCGAAGCGCTCTGACCAGAACGAATGCCTTAGTGGTCAGAGCGCTTGGACGGATTCCAAAAGGTGCGGGTTCAAATCCTGCTTCGTTCAAATTTTTAATGTTTTTAAATTTAGTACTATAAGTTGTGTTAAACAGAAAAAAATATATTTTTGTTGTGAGTATTATATATATGTATATATTAAGTAACAATGAAGTTTTGTTTGTTTTTTGATAAGTTCCTTAGAAAGTGCAATTTAATATATGTTTTTAGTGATGATCATTACCTTAGGTAACTGTTTGTCATCTTCATTGTGTAGCTCTGGAACTTGATACTGCTCTTGGTGTTGAGTTCCACCACATGATAAATAATGTTTTGAATACTGATGGGTTGTCTAGTAATAGTGCTGGATATTCAAACCAAAAAAAAAACAATTTGTGCTTTTAGGTACATTTAAAATAGATATATAATATTAAAAACTCTAAATTAGTTAATAAAGAAATATTACTGAAGACAATTATAAATAATCTTCATTTAATGAAATCACATATTTGGTTTCTTTATATTGCATAAAAAGAAATATCAAAGTATTATTTATACTAAGTTAATTATAGATTGCTATAAATTCATAAAACAATATGGTTTACAATGTATCCTGACATTGAGTAAGATTTGTAGTACAATTTTTGTATAGAATTTGGAATGCATAAAATCCATATCATCTGTCACTACTTTAATGATAATATATCACTTTAAAGTTATTATTTAAAATCCTGGTTAATAGTAATGAACTTATTTCTTCACACTTTGTTTTATGGTAGACTAGGGGGCTCCCCTATTTTGGTTGGATTGTGTTGTATGTAGTTCTTTGATATTTCCATTTGTCCCTGCAGAAAAAGATATAGGGAAAAATCAATATGCACAGTAATTAATTCAACATCATTATACAATTCCAGGTATTAAGATCCAAATTAGAAATGAAAGAGAGACAAAATGTAACAGCAAATGACACAGTACACTTAAAGAAAACCAACAAAACAAAAAAGCGATGTTGCTAGTGACCACAGATAATGGCACGCAGCCAGGGATGTCACTTTAACAATGCTCAAATATTGAGAGACAGTTGCACAACCCTAGCAGGACACTATGGGACCTCAGCCATATATAATGTCAGCTAAGAATTGATAAGTTGTCAATTTAAATACATTTTTTTTATACATTTGTTATTAACTTTTAATACATTTTTTTTGACATTCTGAAATAAAACATAAACATTTTTTAAAACAAAGGATTAACAACTTATCAGTTTAGACGCTAATGTTTACCAATGATATAGAAACCCCTTTTTGTTGGTGTTAAGGTACAGTGTATTTTCACATCATATACAATTATAGATTATGAAGCTAGTTGAATTTTGTACCTTGTGTAAGTTGATCTCTGTTGAATATTATCATGGCAGTGTTGCAAGATAAATTGTATGAACAGTGTTGGGTTATATACATTAAATATATTCTTATATTGAACTATATAAATATTCTTTGTTTATGCCTTTTAAACATTTATTCTTTCATGTCACTAATGAGTAAATAATAAGACAAATAATAACTAGATTTATTAAGTCATCAGGCCTAATTATCTAAAAAATTGTATAATATATATATTTATAATCCAACATTGTCTATGCCTACTCTACAGTTATATATAGTTTAGCTACAAACTATTAAAATTTGTTGTGCTGGGTTGACCAACCTCATAATTATGAGCATTACAGTTGATTTACTCCAAATATTACATTAGGATATGAATGCATAGTAAATGTGTATTATTGTACTCTCGTAATCGAAAATCTATGGGAGTTTTGTATGATATTATGTGCTAGTTATAAATGTATACCATTAATTTAAATATTTTTACTTTATGAAGTCTTCAGGTCATCACATAATTATGACAATAGTATTAAAAAAACCTGAATGCGTTTGATAAAGTATTAATTTTTATTATTTAACATTGTATTTGTTGATGTGCTAGTGTATTCAATTGATAGCTAATGTAATCTCTAATTTAGTTTTTTGAAAATTATCGCTACATTCAAAATTTGAATCCAGTGTGTATTTTGTAAAGTGAGATCGTATTTATATATATATATATATATATATATATATATATATATATATATATATATATATATATATATATATATATATATATATATATATATATATATATATATATATATATATATATATATATATAT
>DWMZ01006376.1:0-10358 GCA_018249855.1 Eueides tales michaeli | reverse complement strand
TGCAGAGCATCTTTCAACGAAACGATCCAGCATTATATACGCGAGGGGCACGTCCAGCACAATGTCAGACATATCCTCGAAGACCCGGAGGAAACCCTGGAAATAGAGACATTATAACGTTGCGGTGCTAAACGCCGCGCCGCGATATTCTATAAATATATATATAAAAAATAGGTGATAATGTCACTCGAGGAAATTTAATATTTAACCGTCTCATTCCGGGAAGTAAGGTAACATGGTGGGAAAATAGGGTAACACTAGGTTCCCACCGTTACTTCCCGGCAAATGGGTGATTCAAATAAAAACATTTACAGTAATACAGCTTATATACCAGAATAACACATACAAATATTATTATAATAATTATTTAGCAATATAATATGGGAGAAATCGAATTGGGGTTACTATTCATTTTTAACTTCATAGCAGAGTAGACAGAGGGAACCTGGGGGGAACCTGTTGTTAAGACACTCCATTCCAAATACCCATTCTCCTGTAAACTTGAGGCAATGCATATTGACTGACTGACAATTAACACCACTCACCAGTCACCAGAGCGTAGAAATCAAATGAAAATATTATATATTTGACTTCCTCGGATGGGAATGGAACCTACACCTTCCCAGGCCTCAATTATACGGTTACTCCGCCTGATAATTAATTCTGTAAGCCCCCGTAAACCCCAGAGACTCCACTAACCCTGTCCATTTGGTCCGGTGACACTATGACACAGCGTTGGAGCTCAGCGAGGAATGTGCACAGCTGTTCCTCCACACTCGAGTTGATGGCTTCCACGGCTAGAAGTACTGCCTGGAAAAAGAAATATATATATAAAAATATATATATATATATATATATATATATATATATATATATATATATATATATATATATATAATATATATATATATATATATATAAGAAATATATTATTAAATATTTTCATTTCCTTACTCTAACAACAAAACAAAACACGGCGTTAAGTTCTGCCACACAATGTCCCAAAAATTCAAGATAAAATGACCTAAAACGCGTGGGGAACGTTAGGTTACCCTTACAAATAATAAAAAAAAAAAACAAAATGAACTCAAATCACCTCATAGACTAGCTCATGATGGAAATGGGGAACCTCGAGTTCCCTGACACACCGCATCGCCTCCGCCAGGTCCCCTGAGGTCAGGTACTCCTTGATGAGGAGCTGGATCTGCCTGATGAGGGACTTGACTGGCCTGGAGGTGGAAAAACAAAATTAAGATCTGTCGTGGCGCAGTGGCGCAAGCGTGTGACTGTAACCGACAGGTTGTGGGTTCGATACACGCTCGAGGAAATGAAATAGTTAATATTTTCAATTTAAATATTTAATGTTTCATTTCATCGCTCTGGTAATAAGGCAAAGCGCGGCGTTGAGTTCCGCCACTCAACACGCAATGCCTCAAATTCGGCGGAAATTGTCGAACGGAGGTGGAACGGAGTGTCTCAACACTAGGTTCCCGGGTTCCCTTTGCCTACCCTGCCGTGTGCGGAATACAGCGTGAAGCTAAAAAAAAAATCATTAGAGAAATGCAATTCACAACTTGTGGCAGGGTAGGCAGAGGGAACTTGGGAACCTAGTGTTAAGACACTCCGTTCCACTTCACGTTCCCCACTTTCCGTCGAATTTTAGGCGTTGCGTGTTGAGTGGCGGAACTCAACCCCGCGCTTTGCCTTATTACCAGAGCGAAGAAATGAAAACATTAAATATTTTAATTTGAAAATATTAAATATTTCATTTGCTCGAGTGTGTATCGAGCCCACAACCTGTCGGTTACAGTCACACGCCTAGTATCAAAGCGTAACGGCGTTAAGCTCCACCAGAAAATTGACTAGAAAGCGGGGAACCAAATTGTGTTTAACCACCACATTTCCAAGTGCGAGATATAGCGTGAAAGAGAGAGAGAGAGAGAGAAAAAAAATGTCACCTGATCCCACCACCGACTCCCCATATATTGTCCAACCTCACGAGCCCCTGCTTCATTGAAAGTAGCGTCTCAGCTCTGTTTATTGCTTGTCTGTGGAAAAAAAAAACAACAATAAAATAATTAAAAAAAATATCTTCATGTCATTTATATTCTTTATATATATTATTTATGTATTTTTCATTATATATAATATTTTTCATTATTAAAAAAATCCAATGTTCTAAAGTTGCTTGGGAGAAATAATTATTTCACCTAATTTCCTTTTATTTCTATTCCGCCTCATCCCCCCCACAACTAATAAAAAAAAAAACAAAACCTAAAATGGGAATCAAAACCCCCACTCCCATATTCACACACACTCAAACCCAAAAATATCGAAAAAACGAAATAAATCTACCAAAAAAAAATTATACTTGAAAATAAGCAACATCTTCCAATACTTGCAATCACACATACACACACACACACACACACACACACACACACACAAACCCACAAATATCGAAAAGATAAAAAAAACTTCCAAAAAAATGTATACTTGAAAACAAGCAACGTCTTCCAATATTTCCAATCACACATACACACATACTCAAACCCAAAAATTACGAAAAAAACAAAATAAATCTTCCAAAAAAATTTATACTTGAAAAGAAGCAACATCTTCCAATACTTCCAATCACACATACACACACACACACACACACTGCAACAACTTCCAAGTCTCCCAACACTTCCAATCATATATTCACACACACACACACATACACACTCAACCAACCCAAAAAAAGAAACAAAATCTACCAAAATTTTATAACATCTTCCGAGCCTCCCGACCAAAACAATACCCGGAACCTTACCTGGCCGGTCCGTTCAGCTCCATCCCCCCCATGGTCTGCACGAACCGGGGGGGGAGGCAGTCGTCCGCGACGCAGCGCGCTATGAAGCTGGAGAGGAGGACGGGCGCGTCCGGGGTGTCCAGGATCAAATCCGGCAGCTTCTCTAGGAGGTGCTCGAACGCTGGGGGGGGGGGGGGATGGGGGGGGGGGGGGGGAATAGAAACAGATTATTCATGGGTTCCCGCTGTATCCCGCATATGTTAGAGAAGGTGGAGGGTTAGTGGGAACCTAATGTTAACACTTCCCGTTCCGTTCTCCAGTTTAGGTCGAATTTGAGGTGTTTCGTGTTGATTGGTGGAGTTTAACGCCGCGATATCGCCTTGTTAGCGGGGCGAAAATATGAAAATATTAAATATTTTCCATTTCCACGAGTGGGGATCGAAGCAACAGGCCTATACGTAACATTACAAAGAGAGGCCTGTGTCATGACGGACGGGTAGTGGGTTCGATATTCACTCGAGGATATTTAATATTTGTACTTATCCTGTCTGGTAACAAAAAAAAAGGCAAAGTGCGGCGTTGAGTTCCGCCAATCAACACGTAATGTATCAAATTCGAAGTCTCAACAATAGGTTCCCATGTTCCCTCCGCCTACTCTACAAAGTGCGTTATATACAGCGTTATATATAAAAAAAAAACTAATAAATATTTGGTTCACAATTAAAAATAAATAATAAAATAACATTTTTGTTGAGCTTTATATGGAAACAATAAAACGTGTGGGGAACAAAACGGAGTGTCTTGACACTAGGCTCCCAAGTTCCCTCCGGCCTGCCATGTGCGGGATACAGAGTGAAACTTTGTTAACAATTGATTTATCAAGAGAAATTTTAATTCTCAAATTTAAAAAACAATAAATAACAAAACATTCTAATGATTCAAATTCGGCGGTAAATGAGAAACAGTAGTGACTGAACACAAGGTTCCCAAGGTTCCCTCCACCTACCTACCCAGCATACAGCGTGAAGCTGAAAAAAATACCTTAACAAAAATCCTAAACACAGCGTTCAAACACTAGATACCCTATATCTAACCCGCTAAATGCGTGATAGTGCGTGAAACAAACCAACGAATCCCTCACCTATCCCGATATCCTTGGCGGAGAATATTCTCCCATATAAATCAGATATTAGTACGGACGCCATTTCACAGTGGGACGGCTTGTGATCCAACGCCACCTCCACTATAGTTTCGCATGCCTGGAAAAAAAAAACAATCAGGCCATCACGCTGTATCCCGCACGTGAAAAGGGTTAAGCGAAGGGTAACTGGGAACCTAATTTCAAGGCACGAGCGTAAACGCGACAAGTTGTGACTCCAATCACACTTAAGAAAATTAAATAATCAACAATTTTCATTTCCCCGTTATGGTAGAGAGAAAAGAGCGGCGTTAAGTTGCGCGAATCAATTTCATGCCTCCAGAATGTATTGTAACGGAATTGCCTTCATAGAAACGGAGTGTTTAGACACTAGGTTCCCAGGTTTCTACCCTTCTCTATACAGTATACAGCGTGGAGATAAAAACAAAATATTAAAAAATCTGTATATTATAAAAGACTAGAGACCCGCCCGCGGCTTCGCCCGCTCAAAATGACACTATATTCTTTACTAATCTCAATCACTTTCTCGTTCTAATAACATTTATCATTTTTAAAATTAAAATTTCTGTTAAATTAATAAAAAAAAAATTGTCGAAATAAATATTTTAAATTACAACACAAGAAAAAAACAAACACTATATGATGAAAATATAGTAGCGAAAACATACATTTAGATCGAAATAGCCGTTTCTGAGATCACGCGTGTACAGACGCACAGACAAACAAAGAAAAAAAAATAAAAAAAAAACACTATTTTGTCCTCTACTACATTAACAAGGCCTGTCGTGGCGCAGCGGTACAAGCGTCGCCTGTAACCGACAGGTTCTGGGTTCGATCCCCAGTCGAGTAAATGAAATATTTAATATTTTCAATTTAAATATTTAATGTTTTCATTTTCTTCGCTCCGGTATTAAGGCAAAGCGCGGCGTTGAGTTCCGCCATTCAACACGCAATGCCTCAAAAATCGGCAGAAAGTGGGGAACGAAAGTGAAACGGAGTGATGTCTTGACACTAGGTTTCCGGGTTCCCTCTGCCTATCCTGCCTTGTGCGGGATACAGCGTGCAGCTAAAAAAAAAATAACAAAACGTCTATCATCCTATAAGATGTTATTTAATATATCTTCTATGTACAGACAGCGATCAGTCACAGATTTATTATAAGCATAGATGTCCATATCTTACCAAGTGGCTTCTAGAAGCAGTGACGAACTCCAAGAACTCCTCAGCAGCCGCGTTGGTATCACCATGCTCGAAATACTCCAATATCACAGGCTCGCATTTACGCTGTAACAGACACACAAAAAAAACATACATATAAACCCCATTCACCTTCAAGACATTAAGGCCAAATGATGCCTCAGCTTCAGTAGACAGAGGGAACTTGGGCACCCTGTTCTATTTCCCACTTTTCGCCGAATTGCTTGTTGAGTGGCGTAACCTAACGCCGCGCTTTACCTACCAGAGCGAAGATATGAAAGTAGTAAACATTTCATTTCCTCGAGTGGAGATCGAACCCCACAACCTGTCGCGTTTACAGTCACACACTTAAGCCCCTACGCAAAACAATGACAATAATATTAAAAAAGAAATCTAAATTTTACTTCATATAGTGAAAAAAAATACACAAACACGCACGCACGCACGCACGCACACACACACACACACACACATATATATATATATATATATATATATATATATATATATATATATTGTATGTAAGTATGTATGTCAATCCCCACACAAAGGTATTGTCACATACAATAGTCATTGACCCGTTGCGCCGTTCATTATGCGCGACGTGCGCTTGCGCATCGCATCGCTTACATGCGATATTACCAATAATTCACTGATTATATCGTGCACTAGCGACCCGACCGCGGCTTCGTCCGCTTGAAATATACTATTTAATTTACTAATCTCAATTACTCTCTTGTTCTAATAACATTTATCACTTTGAAACAATATCTATACGTTGAAAATTAATTAATTTATTCACAATTTCAAATAGACGTATTTCTTTTCATTTACTAACCATTTTAAATAAAAGAAAAAAGAAAGACAAAATTTTATAAAATAGTGAAAACTGCATTTAAATTCGTCTAGACGTTTCTAATATTAACGCGTACAAACGCACAAAGACAAGAATATGAAAAAAAAAAAAAACTTTTTTATATAACAATAATAAAGTGTGGACGTATACAGTTGTCCCAACAATAGGTTCCCAAGTTCCCTCCATCTAACATACCGGGATACATCGTGAAACTGAAAAAAAAAAAGAATCACTTACCACAACCTCCTCCGGATCAGTTTCAACGATCACCTGCTTGAATTCCACATCACCATTGGTAACGGCTTCAGAGTCGTAATTGGGATCGTTGGCGTCCTCCACGTACTCCTCGAGGAGTTCCGATCCGGGGACTCCCCAGACACCCTTGCCACCAGCACCACCTGGGAAAAAATATTCTCGTTTTAACTATCTTTAAAGTGTCATTAATTTTAAAAAACGTATACGTTGGAAACCATCCAACCGTCCATGTGGCCTGTCGTGGCGCAGCGGCACAAGCGTGTGACTTTAACGCGACAGGTTGCGGGTTCGATCCCCGCTCGAGGAAATGATATATTTAATATTTTCAATTTAAACATTTAATATTTCATTTCTTAGCTCTGGTAATAAGGCAAAGCGCGGCGTTGAGTTCCACCACTCAACACGCAACGCCTCAAATTCGGCGGAAAGTGGGACACGACCTGAGTGCCTTAACACTATATATCCCAAATTCCCTCTGCCTACCCTGCCATGTGCGGGATACTGCGTGAAGCTGAGAGAGGGAGAGAGAGAGAGAGCTATCTATATTCACGATACTTGACCCTTGACCCTTAGAGAAACGAAAGGGTAAGAAAGGGGGGCCAACCCTCATGTGACATTAAACTACCAAGTGCTAATTATGCTGAAGAGGATAAATACACCAAGCTTAATATAGACAGAAATCAATTTAGTTATTTTATTTTGTAACTAGCGACCCGCCCGCGGCTTCGCCCGCTTAAAATACATTATTTATTTTTTTTATACACTATATATTTTTTTATGCTTCATGCTGTATCATGGCAGCGCGGGCAGAGGGCTCTAGTGTCAAAACACTACGTTCCGTTCTCCGTCTTCCGTCGAATTTGAGGCATTGCGTGATGAGTTCAACTTGTTATACCAGAGCGAACAAATGAAAACGTTCAATATTTAAATTTTAAATATTGAATATTTCATTTCCTCGAGTGTGTATCGAACCCACAACCTGTCGGTTACAGTCACACGCTTGTGCCGCTGCGCCACGACGACATGCCACAAAACAATTGAAATTAATATATAAAATAATTTAATTCAAACGGGCGAGGCCAAACTGGTAAGGCAATGAGTGCTGTCACTCAACACAAAAATCTCTCCAGAATTCAACGGAGAGTGAACGGAAGTGGGAACTTAATGGGAACACAAGGTTCCCTCAACCCACCCTGCCATGCGCAGCTAGATACAGCTTGAAGTTAAAAATAATCATACAGAAACGACATTTGTATTTCTTATCAGCGTGACAAATATACAGACGCTGTTATCAGTCCAAACGTGGCTTATCACTTACTTTGCGCAAACAAATACAATTCTATTATATATAATATATAGAACTAATAATAAAATTTGAGGCCTGTCGTGGCGCAGCGGCACAAACGTGTGCCTAACCGTAATCGACAGGTTCTGGGTTCGATCCCCAGTCGAGGAAATGAAATGTTTAATATTTTCAATTTAAATATTTCATGTTTCATTTCTTCGTTCTGGTAACAAGGCAAAAGCGCGGCGTTGAGTTCCGCCACTCAACACGCAATGCCTCAAATTCGGCGAAAAGTGGGGAACTGAAGTGGAACGGAGTGTCATTACACTAGGTTCCCGGGTTCCCTCTGCCTATCTATTATATAGGTAGGCAGAGGGAACCCGGGAACCTAGTGTATATATATACATATAATAAATCTCTAACCGATCACTGTCTGTATGTATGTTAAATAATATCTTACTTGTCTGCGCTGATCTCTAAAACAGCTATCCAGACTTCACTAATAAATTTGCAACCTTCCTTCAACACTTAGTAAGCGTTTTATATAAATAGCTTAATAAATAACTGTAATTTCAGTTTTCAATGTATAGATATTGTCTTATAAGTGATAATGTTATTAGAACAAGAAAAATTGTGTAAGTCAAGCAGGCGAAGCCGCGGGAAGATCGCTACTTATAAACATATTTATAGCGACCTCATCATGGTGCAGAGGCACAAGCGTGTGACTGTAAGCGTAACGATACAACCGTTCTGTATACAATATTTTAATTTTCGTTGACGTTGGGCGGCGTTAAACGGCGTTGAGTTCCGCCACTCAAAAAACTTCAAGAATTCCCAGACAGGTGGTCTGCAGGTATTGTCTGCCAGATTTTCTCTGCCTACCCTAATATGTGCTAGAAATAGCGTACAGTAACAAAGTGAATATAAAAAAAAAGCCATCGTATCCATATATAAGTAATGTAAGCGCTAAACCAAGAAAAAAAATAAAATGTTTCACTACCTCGAGAGGAGATCGAACCCACGACATATCGTTAACAGTCACATGCTTGTGCCACTACGCCCCAAAGGCCACAGGCCTCACATTAAATTTAATTGTTAGGGCAGATTGCTTATCTATTTAAAGTAATGTTAGACATGCAGTCTGGCATAGTATGTAAATGTATACATATACACACATATATGTATATGTATATATATATATATATATATATATATATATATATATATATATATATATATATATAAACCTATCGTAACTCAGGGCATAAGTGTGTGACGTGTGTGAACAACAGGTTGTGGATTCGAGCCCCGGTCGTAAAAATGAAATAATCAATATTATTATTAATTCACTCTGGTAACAAGGCGAAGTGCGTCGTTGAGTTACGCCACTCTAATAATCCAAATTCGGCGGAAAGTTGGGAACGTGAAGTGGAACGGAGTGTCTTGACACTAGGTTCCCAAGTTCCCTCTGCCTACCCTGCCGTTTGCGGCATACAGCATGAAACTGATTATTATATAACATTATCAAACAGTGACCCTAATTTCTATAGAACAACACAAAATTAAGTAAAAATATTTATAAACATACAAAAAGAAGATTTACAATTTGGAGAATTGCCAATTGAGGCGGACGTCGCGGGTTCGAATTATCTATAGGACTTGACGACGTTTTTGTTTGTATATCAATGTTGTTAAAATAAGAGTGTATAGGTTCATACTAATTTTAGCGGCCAGCCTGCGGCTTCGCCCGCTTGAATTATACTATTTAATTTACTAATTTTAACTACTTTGAAAACTTTACATTTGAGGCCTGTCGTGGCGCAGCGGCACAAGCTTGTGACTGTAACCGACAGGTTCTGTGTTCGTCGGGGAAATGAAATATTTAATATTTTTCATTTAAATATTGAATATTTTCATTTCTTTACTCTGGTAATAAGGCAAATCGCGGCGTTGAGTTCCGCTATTCAACTCGCAATGCCTCAAATTCGGCGGAAAGTGGGAAACGGAAGTAGAACGGAGTGTCTTGAAACTAGGTTCCCGGGTTCCCTCTGCCTACCCTGCCTCGTGCGGGATACAGCGTGAAGCTGAGGAAATAAATTGAACTAATTCAATAATTCCCCATCTTCTTCACAACTGATAACACTATAGTACGCTCTTATCATTGAGTGGGGTATTGAGCTGTTATTACAAAAATGAAATATGCCTGCGTAGTTTCGTAAGTGGATTTGCTAAAACAAACATTATCCCTTGTTCTGTTTAGACAAAATGCGGCGTTAAGTTACGTAATAATAAAGATTTTCTATACAAAAACATATACTAGCGACCCGCAAGGGATTTCCCCAGATTAATTTAATTTCATTTACTAGTCTCCATAACTTTCTTGTTCTAATAACATTGTCACTTTTAAGACAATATCACGAATAAAAAGTTTGAACTAATTTTGACCAACTAAAAATAAAAAAGTTATAATGATGTAATTTTTTTATTTATCAAGCGATTTCAATGAAACAAACACTAAATACTGAGGGAAGGTTGAAGACACTAACAGATGAAAATTAAAAAAAAAATCACTATTTTCTCTCCTCCTATACAAATAAATGTCTCCTATAAGATGTTATTTAATATATCTTCTATGTACAGACAAAACTTTAATGAATATCGCCTTTACGAATCCAAAGTACCAACTTTGGCCTTATATAATAATAATATTCTATTTATCTATGATCACAGATTAAACAGCTTTGAAACGTCAAGGTCGGCGACGTTGAGATCCGCCACTCAACACGCAATACTTCCAGAAATCGACGGAGAG
>DWMZ01006375.1:0-10358 GCA_018249855.1 Eueides tales michaeli | reverse complement strand
GACAGGTAGTGTCTTAACACTTATTTTCCAGGTTCCCTCTGCCTGCCCTTTTACGTGCGGGGCATACAGCGTAAACATATTAAAAGATAAATATTAATTAAAATTTACAATTTTTAATAAAAATATAGTGTTAAGGAAAGGTGTAACTAAAAATCGTACTTATTGCTTAAATAATATATTGTCAGAGCCCTCCCAAAATAGTGTTGCTCTCTGTTTCTCTTAGATAATGATGAAATTGTAATTGTTGTTCATTGTTGTATATTTTTAAATCAGTTTTCAATATCTATGATATTAAATTTAGAACGTAGAATAAGTTTGAAATATGTTGTGTCAAACTCAAACAATAATGTTTTGTAGGTATGTACTTAATGATACGTAAGTAATTGTTGTATTTAAAATATTATATGTAATACGAGGCGTGTTCTAACTTAGCGTTAAGTAACGGTGTGTCTTAACGCTAGGTTCCCCAAGTTCCCTCTGCCCTTACTGCTGTACGGGATACAGCGGGAAGGTAAAATAAATTATTTATTTCAGAAAAGTACTTATCGAATAACTTGAGTAAGGAAATCTTTTTCGTAAATATTACTGTTTTTATTTTTAATTTACCAAGGTATAATACCCTGATGCCTACTTTTTATGCATATTTTATTGTCTTAATTAAAATTTTACATAATATTAACATTATAATACATATTATAATTTATATCTATGTATATATTTTTTATTTTACAAAATTATATTCAATTATGTTACTTGTGATATATTTATATACATATATATTTAATTCATTTCAGTTAAGTGATAGAATTATTAGAAATAAGTGTTAGCATTACTGTTAGCTTCGTCTACATTCCTTTATACAAACATTTATTATATAATCTGTATGTACTAAATGTCAAATATATACGAATGTTGCATATTGATTTGTATTATTTTCCCGCCTTTTCAATAGAAAACAATAGTTCCAATATTTTTATTTAATTTAAGTGCATTTAAGAATTACGAAGAAGTACTTTGAATTTTGAACTTTAATTATATAAAAGTGAAAAGTTATGGCAAGAATCGGAAAGACATCCACTGGTAAGATAAAAACCGATGTTTATCACCCTCCCATGGCTACTTCATAGGCAATATCCAACTTCGAAATGTTAATAAGGAGCAAAATTTTATTTGTGGAGTATGATTTTATATAATTTTATTCATCTGCTAGTAGATTATATAAATATTTATATGTTCCGACACTCAACACGAAATATCTCGAAAAAGAGAATAGTGCTTGGAGAACGATCATTATTAGTAGTTTCCCTCAGGGTTCCTTGCAATACGGAAAAATTATAAAACTACTTATGTTTTTTATATAATTTGTAATTGGTATTTCATTGTAAATTATTTTTAATGTATGTCGGATGCCATTTTGTCTTTAAAAATCTTTTTATTATTATTTTTTAATCATTAAGAATGAATGTGAAGTGTTGAGATCCTTTGAGAGATAATATTTAATACCAAGCATCTAGACTTCTAATACTATTTCATAGTATTATCTTTAATTAAAAAACCAAATGTAATCACCACTTTCTATAGTAAAGAAATAAAAGAGATTTTTTTTAAAAAAGACCATTTACTAGGTTAAAATTTCATATTATTGGTTAGATAGTACATCAATACATCATACAATATTGTGCTAAATAAAACGCATATAAACACATGCCATAGACACATACGTAAAAAAAACAAAAAATATTTTATAACCCACAAAACACAATCAGGGTTGCCAACTGTAATATAATAATTAATATTTACATATTTCAATAAAATAAAATATGACATTTAAAAAAAATAAGCCGCTAGTATAATTGCCTGTAAACGGTTGTGGTTAAATTGAGTAAATAATAGTAATAAATGATCTTCATTTTTTGGTGTAGTAAAAAAAACGCGGCGTTGAGTCCCAAAAATTAACAGAAATTTATTTAAGTAAAATGCTTTTATTTAGATTAATTTAAATATATAATCTATAAAATAGTACTATTTTTTTTAATAAATAAATTAAAATCACAATTTAAATATATCATATGAATTAAAGAACGGTTGGCAACCCTACCTTTTATGTACATAAGAACAAGCTTTACAAATATGGTGATATAAAAATGCAAAATACTTAATTATTTTAGTAGAAATAATTCCTTCACAACATTAAATAAATTTAATTTAAGTAAACATAAAAAAAAAACAAATAAATATATGAAATAACAAAAAAAATATTACTTTATTTTAATCTAATCTGAATATATTCTAACACATAATTTCATTAAAAAAAGGGGACTACAGTTCTCTGCTATGGGGTTCGATTCCTACTTGAGAGAAATAATTACTTTAATTTCTTCTCTCTAGTAACAAGACAAAACGCGGTGTTGAGTTACGTCACCAAAACTGAACAGCGCGTGGGGAGCAGAAACCTATCCCGCTATTTGCGTGATACAGCGTGAAACTAAATTAAAAAATACTATCAAGCAGAGAGCCTTTAAACTTCTTGAGAGCTCTTTCTTCCAACTCACTTATCTTAGTATCAATATCTGTTCCCTTTTCTTTCATATGTACATTTTCATTTAAAATTAATTCTTTCTTTACCACTGTGCCACCAAGCTCATTTACATAGATACTATCAGTCGGATTTGAACCTACACCCTTTACAAAACACTCTTCATTGTCAGTCACTTCTCTTGGACACTTATCATTACTTTCATTATATTCCTCTAATATATCCATATTATTATCATCATTAATTTCATCACAAGCATCATTATTATACATTTTAACTGCAACTTCTTCAAAATCCATGGATTCAGTTGTTTTATTTGATAGAACATTTTCATTTTCAACAATATTCTGGGCGGCATTTCCGAACGTGAATTCCTCTGTTAAATCTTCATTCATATTAATGTCACTGACATTATCATAATTTTCCAATAAACTCTCTGAATTTACATTTACTTTATTTTGTTCTGTTGTTATTTGTATTTGATCATTAATTTCATTACTGATATCATTGTTTTCCTCTATGGTTTGATTTTGACAATCATTATATGTTATATCATCATTATTAATATTTTTTTTTGATCTCTTGATTTTAGTTCCAGATGCATCTTTATTCTTCCTTGATTTTTTAGGTGCGCTTACTTCATTAGTATTAATTTCTGGTTCTTTATTAATCTATAGAAATACAAAGTGAATAAAATATGTTATAAAAGTAATATTTATGATGAATATTTAAATAAAATATTTTATAAATATAATATGTTATAAATATTTGATATTTTACTTTATCTTTAAAGTTTATTTGTGGCGTATTTCTACATTAAATTACTATGGTTAAAGCTAGTGGCGCAGAGGCACTGTAAATGTGACAGATTGTAAGTTCAATCACACCTTTCCACCATTTTCTCAAATTATATAATAAATTTTCATTTTCCTCTCTCTGGCAAAAAGGCGAAACACGGCGTTAAGTTTAAGTGTCTCAACATTAGGTTCCCAGGTTCCCTCTGCCTAGCCAGCTATGTATGAAACACAGTATAAAGCTAAAAAAAAGGCAAAAATTAACTTGACAGACAGTCAAACAGACACTAAAATGTATAAATATATTTTTTTAAATATATACTTACAATTTAAGATTGTTTTTTTTTTTACTCAAAATGCTATAAATGTTTGAAATATTAAATATAAAAAAAAACCAACCTGTATCTTCGTAAAAGGTTTAACCCTTGTTTCCTGAAAAAGAAAATCTTCTAAAAAAGAATCAAGAAGAACAGTTTTTTGAATTTTTTCCCTTATTGATTTTCCGCTGGGCATGAAATCTTTGGCATCCATTGTCAGTTTTGTCAACCAATTGTAAGTTATTGAAAGCATTTTAAGATCTTTCTGAAAATTATTTAAAAAAAAAAATTACAAAACAGATTGAAGTGTTGCGGCACAGTGGTAACTTGTCTGTATGTATGCAAATTGTATAGAGGAGAAGAATATTAAGAAAATTTTAGTAAGAGACATAAATCATTAAAAAAAAAACTATAAGTATATGTATATTATTCGAAGATTTTTATAAATTGCAAAATTGATTTCTATTGTCTTCTATATATTTTTTCTTCAGCTTCACGCTTTTGCTCCCCACCCTCCCTGTAGTGTACAAAGGAGGCAGAGGGAACTAAGGAGCCTAGTATTGTGGGTTAACATAGCAAAGCCCACTCACATGTTGTGCCTTAAATTTAGTGGAAAGTGGGGATCGGAACAAAGTATCTTAATACTAGGCTCCTTAGTTCCCTCTGCCTCCTTTGTACACTACAGGGAGGGTGGGGAGCAAAAGCGTGAAGCTGAAGAAAAAATATATAGAAGACAATAGAAATCAATTTTGCAATTTATAAAAATCTTCGAATAATATACATATACTTATAGTTTTTTTTTTAATGATTTATGTCTCTTACTAAAATTTTCTTAAAATATTAAATATTTCATTTGAAAACATTAAATATTTAATTTGATACTTATATATATTTTGATCGCTTTTACAGTCACACACTTGCTCCCCTACACCAGAACAGACCTTAATACCTACTATATGAAATAATATAAAGATTGATTGTGTAATTTTTTTTTCTCTTTTGAAAATGGTGTAACAATATACTAGTATAACAAAGCGTAACTATATATTATTATTATTAGCTTCACGCTGTAATCCCGCACATGGCAGGGTAGGCAGAGGGAACTTGGGAACCTAGTGTTAAGACACTCCGTTCCCCACTTTCCTGCCGAATTTTGGGCATTGCGTGTTGAGTGGCGGAACACAACGCCGCGTTTTGCCATAACTATATAAAACTACATAATATGATATAAAACTATATACCATAAGGATATTGTCAATATACATATAGCAAATATGTGAGAAGCAGTGTGAAACTCAGAACATGAACCACATACATATAATATTATAATACTAAAAAAAAAACTAAACTATAGAGATTTTACATATTGTAAACAAAAACCAATGGTGTAATTTTTATTATATATTTTTAATATAATATGCATGATATGTTCTTATAAGCAGGTAATTTAAAAGAATAGTCAAGTTTTGGCATAAAAACTATTTCTATAATAGGGAAGAGATAGGAGATTGAAAACAGGTTCCCAAGTTCCCATTGCCTACTCCACCATGTACAAAAAAGAGAAAAAAACTTTATAAATATATATATATATATATATATATATATATATATATATATATATATATATATATATATATATACATATATATATGTGTGTGTGTGTAAAATTTGACATTAACCAACCTTTACATCAGTAGAAGTGATCCATATTTTAAAATCAGCATCAAATGCAAGTTTCAATATGTTTTTATTAATGTCATCTTTGATAACGAGTACACTCCAACTACGACGCAGGTATGGTGTTAAGTCTTCCATATGCTTTATAAAGATTTTCTTCTTTATATAAACATTTGATGAATCTACGGCTATATTATCTGAAAATAGGTCAAGTTATTAATAAAATTATTTCTTGAAATAAGACAAAAATATTTTTAAAAAGTGGTTGAATAAGCAAATTAAAGTGTGATTCTACAATTAGAAAAGAAACAATTAAAACTTCAATGCAGCAGACTTTGAACCCTCACCTCTTGGAAACCATCCAAACTTTTTAACTACTAAGCTATACATTCTCTTCAATTAATGTCAAAACTGTTATAAAGTTGTTACAACCTGTTTAGGTTGGTAGCAAGTATAAAAAAAAAATTTTTTTTTTTATTTTTTTTTTCAAACTCCCAGAGTGAAGAAATGAAACATAAACATTTAATGTTTTGAAAAAAAATTGAAAATATTTAATATTTCATTTCCTCGACTGGAGTGACTGATTTCCAGAACCTGTCGGTTACAGCCACACACTTGTGCCGCTGCCACGACAGGCGCTTAATTTGTTTATTTATTATGTCATATAGGCAGAAGATATCACTGTAGCATAGTGGGCCATTGTACAGCAGTAAATGAGGCTGGGTTGTGGTTCCAATCCTTACTTGACCTTATATAAGTCATATCACACCAATTAATTTAACATGTGTCTCAAATTGCAGTGAAGAGTGATGAGTCAATACTGGATTTTCTTTCATGCTGTATCCCGCACACGGCATGGTAGGCAGAGGGAACTTGGGAACCTTGTGTTAAGATATTCCGTTCCCCACTTTCCGCCAAAGTCGAGGAATTGCGTGTTGAGTGGTGGAACTCAACATCGTAATTTTCTTTTCTATACAAAGCACTGATTGAAGCTTGAAGATGAAATAAATATATATATATAGTACTTTTTTTTAAAAAAGCATACTTTACCATTAGTATATTCTGTCCATTTCAGTATGATATCATTCCATACACTTATTTCACTTTTGTTGCTGCACAAAATTAGAATAGGCTTGTTGATTATGTTCTTTAGAACATTGAGAAATAATGCAACTGTCACTGATTTGCCACATTCAGGAGGAAAATTGATCACTGCAGCTGGTTTTTTCTGGAAAGAAAGTTTAAATTAAAAATACTAAATTTTTTATATGTATAAGTTTACAGAAATAATTTAAAGATGATAGAGAATATAACTATGATCTTACATACAATATAACAATTTAATATGAAAATGATTAAGAATAGAATTAGAATGACATTACCTTTTTAAATTGTAGATATAGAAAACGTAGACCATCTATTTGATGCTGTTTTAAAAGCTGACAATCATTTAAAAACACTTCATTTTTCTCTTCCTTCTGCAGATATAGACATTCACTAATAACATTTTCCTTAACTTGAAACATTTTTTGTTTACTGTAAACAAAATATAGACAAAAATATGTCAATGTCATATGAAGTAATTATCAAAACAACAACTGTAACTGTGACTTAAATCACTTTACTTACATTATTAGCTTATTTATGAAGATGATTGATTAATGCGATTTAAAATTGATAATGTCATTACCAAAATATATAGCATTTCCAAGTAAAATAGTGCGACGAACACTGATACGCTTGTTTTGTGTACTTCTATATCTTCGAACTCTTGCATAATGTGCTTGGTGCGAAATACATAATCCCAAATCATGAAGATAACTTCCCGTTGCACTTTTTATTGTAATTTGTTACTTATTGGAATTAGTTGTAGTGTAGTAACATATAATCGAACAAATAAGCCGTTAAATTACCTCATTTCGACAGATTTGGTCTCTATATATAAATAAATACAATCAAATTGTCACTTATATATTTATTACCGACGATTTACACGTATGTTTTTAAAAATATATATGTCAGTTCATTTAATGTGTCTCCCGTCAATTTACACAATTATGATTGCACTATGTCATAATTTAGATATTTATTTGAATGTTAGGTTCAATAATAGAATCTTTTTAATAAATAATTAAATTTTCTGATTTCTCGCCTCAAAATTATTATTTCAAGAATGACAGATTTAATTATACAGTGTTGCTAGCATTAATATAACAAACTACCCCCAAAATTTCAATAAAATCAATTAATAATAAAATAAAAGATAGTGGCCGTTTTCCGAATTATTGAAACAGTAGAAACGACGTTTCAACTGCTGACGTAGGGTCCGATTTAGTGAGCGCGCCAACGTCTGTCAGCTGTATTAATAATTCGGAGTAAGCAGTAGTCAAGTCACATGTTACGTCATAAACACAAATTTTACCGCATCTGAAAAACCAGACCGCTGTTTTGATAGTTCGGAAAACAGACTATATTTTATACCAGCAGACTCACGTGGCTTCGCACGTTTGAATCATACGAATATTTATGTAATATAATTCAATCGTCTTTAAGGAACTTAAATATTGTAGTGAGGACAGATATAATTTATTTCTTTTTGAATTTAATTTAATTCTGATAGTAATTAATGCACGTTTAATGGTAGAAGGTTGAGTTTTTTCGCTATCTAAGTAGGTGATAGGTACGCGTACAACAACTTTCTCTATCTTTCATTGGTAGTATTAAAATAATCAGCTCGGATGTTTCGGAGATTAGCTCGGACATAAAAAAAGAAATAAATAATTAAATATTGTTTATTTGCCCTTGTACAAATACGGTTATTTTGAAAACTCCGACGAACTTTTAATTATTATTTTTATGAACAAATGTGTATAAGACCAAGCAATGAAAGACCGTTTTCCGAATTGTCCAAACAGCAATAACGAAGTTTCAACTGTTAATTTGGAATCCGATTTAGTGAGCGCGCCAACGTTTGTTAGCAGTATCAATAATTCGGTCAACTTGTGAGTGTGCTTACGAATTCAACAAGTTAAACATAACCGAACAGAGCATTTTTTGATATAAATATGAGTGGAGTATGTAGTGCAGAATATGAAGATGGTAAAATGCTTGCATTTCTAGCATTTTTCGAAATCGAGGAAAGTGACGATAGTGACATTGACGTGGAACATCAAAATAATGTCAATGCTTACAATGCTAACGCTCCGTCAGTACAGGTTTTACCGAACTCTGGTACGCTATGAGCGCTGTGTGCACAATTCGGAAAACGACCTAATAATTATGAAAATCATCTTTTAGTTTAATAAATTGTGCATTATTTTCTTTCATAGTGAATAATAAACGTATTTACACGAATATTGTATATTTAGTAAATAATATATGAGAAAGCAAGGGTAAATTAAAAAGTTGTTTTATAAAAAAATATTCAAATTATGAATATTAATTATTCACACAATAATTTTTATTTAAATATTTATGTTATACCTTTCACTTATTATTTTAGTACATAAAAAAACTTTACAAAAAGTGTGTGTGTACTTATGTACAAGCGTTAGCAATTATATTTCTTTAGCGTAACAAGATAAAAATGTTTTAAAAATAAATATCTATCGCCTTATTTTAAGTTTGCAGAAAAACAAACATTAACAAAAAAAATATTAAAAAATAGTTACTGCGATCATTACTAAAGCGCCAAAAGAAGTTGAATTTCAAAAAGTTTTGGGTAAATAAAAAACATAGATAATAAAATATATAAATATATTCTTTATAAAACATACATAAATAAAATATAACAACAATCAAAAACAGTACATGTATAAATTCATTTTGACTTATATTCTATATTGCTTAGAAATCATCGATGACTTTAATAATGGTTCACTATTAATTACCAATTTCTGATTAAATATTAAGTACATTTGTGATTTTAGTTATTCTTGAAATTAGGCGCCCTCTTCTCAACGAATGCTGACATGCCTTCTTTGCGGTCCTCCTGAAATTTTAAAATAAATATAAAAATGTTAATATCTTTTTATTTTTACTATTTTTAAAGTGTTATTCCACACTTAGGAAAGAAAAATACTAAATTTAAAAACGTATAAAAATTTGGACGGATGGCTTAGTGGTCAGAGCGCTTGAACGGTTTTCGAGAGGCGCAGGTTAAAATCCTGCTTCGTCCAAATTTTTATACGTTCTTAAATTTAGTATGTTAATATCTTGTTTATTTTAAATATAGTAACATATATTTAAGCCTATAGTGACGCAGTGTTTCGAGCGTAATGATAGGTTTTAGATTCAATTCCCATTGGTTATTTTTTTTTTCAATTCAGCGCTCTGGTGAAAAGCCAACCTGCGGCGTTGAGTTCCGCCTTAACACCCAACGCCTCAAATATGGCGAAAAGTGGGGAAGGAAATGGAGTGTCCCAACACGCTTCCTAAGTTTCCTCAGCCAAGCAATAAGAGAAAAAATGAAGAAACAAAAAAAAACTATTTAAAAATAAAAAAAAATTAAACCTCTTTCGGCTCATGATTTATCATTTTATTTATTTAACTTTACTATATTTGCATTTTTTTTGCTATATTTTTTATGTTTGTAATAAATAAAAACAATTTTTTATTTAAAAAAAAGCA
This sequence comes from Eueides tales michaeli, assembly GCA_018249855.1. Taxonomy (NCBI): domain Eukaryota; kingdom Metazoa; phylum Arthropoda; class Insecta; order Lepidoptera; family Nymphalidae; genus Eueides; species Eueides tales. Next base: position 405 of record DWMZ01006375.1, on the reverse strand, counting down.
ACTTACAGTGCCAAAAGTACCATAGAACAAAGATTTCTCATAGAGCAGGCCAGATTTCAACGTCGTTTCATACGCTTGGTTAACCGCCTGCTTCGCCATTTTGACTATCAAAGGGGAGTGGGTGCCAATCCTTTCGGCCAGTTTGATGGTCTCTTCTAGAAGTTTCTCTACCGGGAAGACGCGACTTACTAGGCCTGTTGATGAAATTATAAAATTTTTCATTTTAATTAATCATTTACAAAAACATAGATATTTTTAATTTTTTTTTTTTTATTAATAACTGATAAATCGAGAGAAATTTGAAATATATTGCTGAATTTTTAAAAAGTCGTCGTGAGAACAAATACAATGTATAGATTTTAGTGAATCCTAAAAATACACGTAATTTTAGGGAGGGGTGTGGGG
>DWMZ01006374.1:0-10358 GCA_018249855.1 Eueides tales michaeli | reverse complement strand
CTTTTCTAAATGACACTGACATAGTATTATTCTCATATCTTTTCTAAATGACACTGACATAGTATTATTCTCATATCTTTTCTAAATGACACTGACATAGTATTATTCTCATATCTTTTCTAAATGACACTGACATAGTATTATTCTCATATCTTTTCTAAATGATACTGACATAGTATTATTTTCATGTCTTCTCTAAATTATTTTTTTTTATTAAAACCAGAGAAAAAGGCTAGAAGGTCACCAGATGCTAAGTGATTATCGTTGCCTATGAATATTTGTAGCACCAGAGTATTGCCTAATAGGCTCCTGGCTTTGGCTTTTTTGGTTGAAACAAAGCAAGTCTGTGGAAAAAACAAGCTAGTACACTAAAATGTTAAATCTAATTAAAAATTCAAGCTGAATTCAGGATGATATTACTTTTGGTGAGGTTTCTTCATTTCTTTCGCATTATTCACTAAATTGAACGAAAATTTGAACACCATATATTTGTTTTTATTTGAACTAAGCAATACAGTTTTTTCAGTCATCTCTTAGACTATTGCGATATCCGCAGCGTCAATTGACACCTACGTATAAGGAAGTCGCATGGAAGAATAACGGTCATTAAGCAATAACTCATTCTTCTATTCCACCACTTTACATATTTATTCATAATGCATTCAAGACGTGACAGGTGTATTTTTCTTACACAATAACTAGACCCCCGTGGCTAAACGAAACTAACTAAAAATTGTGTTGAGCATATGTCTAAGATATAATGTAAGATTCCGGAAGTAAATTTGGTCGTAGGTTACAGTAAAAGGATTAACGTGAAGCAATACAAGCATTCTTAATAAATGGACCCAGCACGAAAATATGTTTAAATTAGGATCAGTCGTTTCGAAATTAGCGTGTTCAAACAAAGTAACGGCTCAGCTTTATAATATAAGATGTTCAATATTTTCAACGAACAAACAAATACATATGAAATATATAGAACAAATATATATGAAATATATTTGTGTGATCTGGTAAAAGACAAAACAATATATTAGGTTCTGAACTTCAATACGTAATTTCACGTAAAATATATTCGTATATACAACATATCCCGGTACAAACATTGACTTCAGTCATACAAGTTCTTACTAAAGCGGGGAAATTCTGTTTTTATGATGAGGATCGAGCTCATAACCATCGTTTCCATCGTTTACAATAAGCCCGTCTTACATTGCGACATGAAGAAGTAAAGATTGAATTTTATTATAAAGTTAATTTTATTGAAATGCAACTTAAACTAATTAATTGTAAATATATTTTTTTTATTTTATATTGTTTAAAAAAGCTCACGATAACTTTTAATATTTTCAATTAAACTAATTAATTTTATAATAACATGTTGAAGCTGCTGTTTTATGTATTAATATAATCAAATATTTACTATTTAGAATATTTTCTCTCGTTTTCATTTTCCTTCCCCTAATTTTTTGAGACATTGCATGGTCGTGCCTTCTATCTAGACTAGAGTGTAAATAGAAATTTTAAAAAATAAAGTAACGTAAATGCTGCAAAGTATCCAAAACAACCAGTGACACTGATAACGTCACTTGCGTTAAGCATAACCATTTAGAACACAACCTTTTGAATTACTAAAAATATTGCATTGAGAAATAAGAAACTATATAATATATTTCTATATGCTCACCATTTATAAATATTCCCGTTCTTAATAACATCACACAGCACTTGCACTCAAAAAAATAATATTTGTAGTCAATAATTTAATAAAAGTAAAGTCAACAGTATTATATTATAGTTGTTCAAGTTATATTTATTTAATATATTGATATATATTTATAAAACATATAACAAAAATCCTTATATTACATATATTTGAAGGCGGCCAGGACGGATCCCGCGGTAGTTTTAACTGAAAAGTCGTTGCAGAACTCGCTTTGCGTGCTTCCAACGCCTTACCAGCTGTGCTCAACCGTTTTTAAATAAAATATTAGTAATCGATAACCCAGTTACATTAATGATATATGGTTTGAATCAAAATTATTTTTTATTATATTCTTAAAAAAAAATATAATTTTAATTTAGATGAGTTTACTTAATGTTGGTAAATTATTCCTTTGTTAAAAAAATATCTGTGCATTTGTGTAATTATTAAAATACTTATTATTTTTTATTATTATATTCTTAAAATTAAAAGAAAGTTAGTTAAAGGTGAAATGAATAGCATATTTTAATAACTATTTGATCAATTTTGGACTAACATTATTAATTTCGTAATATAAATTGTAACATGTGAACGATTCTGAATATGCTTGAACAATCTACATGTATGTAGATTATTCAAGCATATTCGAAACTATTCAACTACTTTGGGCATATGAAAATGAATTACACATGAATTTATATAATATCTAATTTATTTTTAATTCGATTTAAAAGGAGCAACTTTAATGAATTCGATGTACAAATATTTCCTTTTCTGAGAAATGAATCATTTGCAACAATGTTACTGTCTTGTCTGAAAAGTAATATAAATTGCCGAGTAATATATTTCCGAGTCGTTAATTTACTTTTTCTTGTCATAATTTTTAGTAAGACCGAGACAAAATGCATGCTTTATTAGCCAGTCCGGTCATTTTATTGAATTGAATTTATTTAAAAAGTCCAAATATTTAGTATTTTCTTTGTAAATAACGTTATACATTCTGTAATAACGTTATAAATTCTATAATTCTTGTTGATTTATCTATTAAGTTTGTCTTGGATAAAATACTAACCGCATATTAAACAAAAATATATCGATAAATAGTATTTTTAATATATGGATAGAGTCAACTTTGTTCTAAAATGTAACGTTGATGTGCCCTTAAAACAAGATTATTTATTTATTTCTCAGCTTTACGCTGTATCTTGTACATTGCAGCCTGCCTTGCAAGAGGACACATAGTGATAACCTGTATGATTCTTATAGTTGGCTTAATTTTTAATACATTCTGTGTGTTGTAGAGGACATTTTTTTCTAATTGAAATGCAGTAAAGCTGTACAGTGCACAAAGGCATAAGATAAAAATGTAAACTTAATTACCTACAAAAGAACACACCCCAAATTTACATTTAAAAAAATGTTGCTAGCACATGGCTTGCTGTGTTACTAATATAACATTCGACTGCGGCACTAGCAGCTTGGTTACGTGACAGGACGGTGACATTGAACGTCGACCTTGGTGGTATGGGGTTCGCTTAGCTCAGTTGTATTTAATTAATATTTTGGTGGCCATGTTAGAAGACATGCGATGTCAATCAAGATGGGGTGATAATTTATATGTATACAGTCTAAGCCTTTTGTCAGTAAATTAACTATAAAGATTAGAGCAAACACGCTTAACCTTAAATTAGGTTGAATTGTTAATGAACCAAAAACAATTATTTTCATAAAATTTAGTATGCTGTGAGTATCGGAGGCGATAAATAGAGATAAAAGCGATAAAAAATGTCATAAAAATATTAATATTATATTTTGCACGTTGTTATAAGTTTTCAAAATTCCGCTTGTCTACCAAATTAAAAACCCAGCTCGTTTGGTACTATTACATTATGTAGAAATACAAACAATTCGTCACATATGTATGTACCGTACAATTTTCTACCAGATAGGGAAAATGAAAATAAACGTAATAAACATAGTCATTGACCAGTTGAGTTCACAATAAGATTGTTGCTTCAACCTTTTGATTTTAACTTTTTTTAGATATAACTTTTATAATATTATGAAATTAAAATTTGGCCGTGGGCGGCAGTGATCACTTATCATCAAGTGACCCGTACGCTCGTTAGTCGTTTTCATAAAAAAAAGTTATTATTTTAATTTTAAAAAGTTTTTGATTTTAAATTCTTGGCCGTTGACTTGTATATCGATAATTTCGTAAATCTGCGAAAAAATATTCAACGCTCATAAAATTTAATTATATTTATTAAAAAAAAAGACTAGCTTGGCTTTATTTAGAGATTTAATTTATTTCTAAAAAATAAACAAGCAGCTTCATCGAGGTTTAGCTGGTTAGACACAGAATATTTTTGGTCAACTTTTAATTTTTTTTTAAATTAGTTTTGTATAGCCCTTAGTTTAATAAGTAAGGATTCCGTTTCTCATATATAATATTTACATTAATAGAAGAGGTTCATTACACTGAATAAATTTGTTAAGGCAAAATCCCATTTCTCTAACAGTTTAGCCACACTCTTGGGATTAAATATCTATAATAGTTTACCTGGGCTCTGATAACTTTTCATCAACATTGCCGGGCACTCCGGTGTTCCTAATTTAATAGTTTTTTGTGAGCATTGTACGCTACCTCTACAAAAAACCAGTTGTTTATATCATTGGAAGTACTAGCCTTTGTTTCCACAGAAATTTGGAAATATGTGACCTTCAAAATTCAACTTTTGAGATTCTGGGGTGTTTTATTTTAGTTCACTATAAGGTTCTCAATTACGGGCAAGAAACTACGCCAAATCGTTTCCGAAAAGGATGGTACGGTAGTGCTTTGCTTCGAACCCGACTTGATGGATTTGCCTAGTAGAGTTTGTAAATTAACATACTTTGACATATTTCGCTTGATATAAAAAAGTATAGATAAAATTAAAAGTATATATAGTAGATAAGTCGTTCTTATACGAAAGTTTATTTACAAACTTTAATTATGTCTCTTGCAAAATAAAAAAAAAACACCGGTCAAATGCTGACTAATTCATATCATTATTACAAAAATCGACAAACTTAATATTATACCATAATATAACACACTCATTTAGTATGAAATTATGTATAATTTTAAATGAAACAATTTAAAAACGTATAAAAATTTGAACGAAGTAGGATTTTAACCAATGGCTTAGTTGGTCAGAGTGCTTGGACGGTTTCCAAGAGTACGGGTTCAAATCCTGCTTTGTTCAAATTTTTATACGTTCTTAAATTAACTATTTTATATATTAATTTCTGTAATGCTCTTTTTGAAAGTGGTAAAGAAAATAAATAATTTTAATTCGGGCATGAATAAGGGCCATTATTTCAATACGGGCTTAAATTTAAACGATTTAATATTTACAAAGAACTTGAAAAAGTATTAAAAGTAATCCTTAAATGGTTCTTGCTACTTTCAAAATACAAGAAGGTTTGTCTATTTTTCTCATACCAGGCGGAAAATCTTATTATACGCTATGAAACTAGTTTTTATTCATTCTGAAATGTTGTGTTCAGCTGTAGAAATTCATATTTATTGTTCGTCTGTTCATAATGTTGAAGTTAATATAAAATGTTCAAGTCGAGTGTCCCTTTGAACATAGAGATAATCAAGCTTCTAAATCAATGCGAAATACGTTCATAGTATTATGTGCTAGATTTTAGTAACCAAAAATATTGTAAAACGGGGAAACTCGGCGGCTTGCGTAAATGGTCATATGTAGGCAGGCAGAAACTATTTATGAATGAATTATTCTAGCTTAAGAGTTGTAAAATATGTCCGTGACAGCCTTTGTCCGTCTCTTAAAGATAATCCACAGAAACCATTTTTATGTTTTACTATTTTAAATCAGATATTTTTATGAAACAATTTTGAACAATGTAAAATTATGTCATAAAATACATTAGATATGTTTATGCAAAATATGTATTTAAAGATTGCTAAAGAGCATTAATTTAAATAAAATAATGTAAAGATATTATATTATCTAAATTAATATTTTTTTTCACTTAATTTCACACTGTATCCCTAGCAGAGTAGGCAGAGACCTTAAGATCTACAGTGGTTAATTCTCATTTGAGAAAAATGTGTGCAAACCGAAAGGAGTACGATGTCTATTTTGACAACTTTTATACTAGCTGTACTTTATTAAATGACTTGAGAAAGAGAGAAGGTGGATTTCAATATGCCAAAGATATTTCTTATTATTATATGCCAAAGATATACTATTTATTAAGATGGGTGGCTTTGATCGAATGGATTAATCAATTAGTTTATATCGTGTGGCAATCAGAGAGAAAAAATGGTGGTGGATTATTTTTACAAACCTTGTGGATATGGTAGTATCAAATGCTTGGCGTTTGCGAAGATAAATGAAAAGTCTGAATATTTGGAAGAATTTAAATATCGCAAAAATATCTAAAAGAAGCATCGCTCAAGCCTATTTGCGTAAAACTCTATTTGTGAAATCGTTCCTCTTTAAGTGTAGTGTGGACATACTCCTCAAAGAATCACAAACTCATCGAGATGTGTTGTTGGTCAAAATAGAGTACATCGTCGCTGTAAAAATTGCTTAAATACTCTCTGTGGAGAAATTACTGTAGAGAAACTTGGTTTCGGACAATTTCATACTTGATCTGCCCATTGTACCCGCTTTTACACCTCTGCAACTTGGGCCAAAAATATATATTTTTATTTTTTTGTAACTGGCCTTTCTAATTTATTATACTCTTTATTGCAATTGTAGCACATATTAATACAATATTTTGAATAAATTTGTTATGTTGCAAGAGTGGACTTACCTCTAATAGAGATTTCTTTCAGTCAACCTATGATAGCTGTTTTTTCACTCTTTTCTTGAATATATCAATTTTTATTTTAAATGAGAGAAAAAAATGGAGCTTCAGAGAGTGGTAGGAGAAGTGCATACGTTTGCTAACTTTGTTGACATGAGCATCCCAAGACATCCTGCTGTTCAAAGTTCAATCAAACCAAAGTTCCGTACCTTATCCAAATATTCAATTTTAACACTTGGGTATTGTATGTCGTAACTAATTTTTAGTCTATTTTAGGTCTTAGCCTGTGAGTACCAATAATAATAGCTTGAGATTTTTTTGGGTTAACAAAAAAGCCGAAAGATTCAACGAAGAAGTTAACAGCAACAAGATCAGAGTTTAAGTAAGAGACAGCTTGGGATGGCTAAGTCAAATGAAAGTGTCTATATAATTGCAAGTCATCTGCATACAAATGAAAGGAAGAAGAGATAAAATGAGATTTTTGTTTATACAAACAGAAAAGAGAAAAGGTGAAATTACGCCGCCTTGAGGTACACCAGCGGTGGTATTGAACCATTCAGATGACAAATCACAGGAATAACACACTGCCGACGGCGACGTCTGAAGAGGTATGCAAGAAACCATCCCAAAGCGGTAGAAAAAACATTAACTGAACGGAACATTTCAAGAAGGATGTCAAAGTCAGCAGAGTTGAAATAACTTAGTGATTTGTACTATACAATTAAAGTAACAAAAATATGAGTCGTTTCATTTTGGGCGTTATAGTGTTCGTTACTTTAAAAATAAACAGAATGAATACCTTTCTCTTCTTTTGTTAATTATAATATAAATTATAATATCGAAAAAAGAATGATTAAAATTTACGGCTACAATATATGATAATAGCGATATCTACATTCTTGGGTTATATAATACATAGATAGACGATATTCTAGACAGAACAAATGCAAGAAGTAGCTTTACACTTTTTCCTTCACACATTAGGGTAGGTAAGAAGAAATTTCGTTTGGTAAATATAATATTTATAACAAATATTTTTTTATGTCTGATAATATAACTTATACCTATGAACTGATGAACAAATATGTTTCTTGGAAGAATAATACCTATACATTTGTAACATATTTATCCTAAATGTATTGTCATTCTTGTCATTCTACTTCAATATAATTATGTATGTATCAGTAGGTAATACATATATTGGTATTTTTTCCTTCCTTTTTTTAGCTTTACGCTGTATTGTACACGCAGGGTAAGCAGAAGGAACTTGGGAACCTAATTTTAGGTCACTCAGTTCCGTTCCCCATTTTCCTTTTTAAATCAGATACACTGCCTTTGCTTTGTTCAAAAGATAGTGAAAATATTAAATATTTCATTTTTTCTCGTTGGAGTCTCAATGTATTTTCCATTTTACGTTTAGTTTAGAACATAAAAATCTACTTTTTATCCGTTAAGAGGTAGTTTGCGAAGTATCTCTTAATTTGTATACCAATTACTATTATTTGTGGCCTGTTGTGGTGCAGTGGCGCAAACGTGTGACTGTAACCGACGGGTTGTGGGTTCGATCCCCACTCGAAGAAATGAAATATTTAATATTTTCAATATAAATGTTAAATGTTTCATTTCTTCGCTCTGGTATTAAAGCAAAGCGCGGCGTTGAGTTCCGCCACTCAACACGCAATGCCTCAAATTTGGCGGAAAGTGGGGAACGGAAGTGGAACGGAGTGTCTTAACACTAGGTTCCCAAGTTCCCTCTGTCTACCCTGCCTTGTGCGGGATACAGTGTGAAGCTATAAAATAAAAATAAAAATTAATATTACTATCTGCGAAATAAAATCGTGATGCTTTAGAACGTTGAACTTAAAGTCCATGTTACGATACAATAACGTACACACGTAATCTAATTTGACTAACAAATTGTACCAATAATCAATAAATTGTTAAGATTATTTTCTGGCCGTCCTACGATTTAGAGAAAACATAGGGATTAGGACTTAACTTAAGTCAATGCGTATCAATTTTTTTATTTGAATTTCAATTTTCGTTATATTGCGCGTTAAGTAGTGAATTCAACTCTAAAGCGTCAACTCTATAATTACTACAACCTATTTATATTGTTAGATAAGTATTTCGACGTATTTTCGCTTAGGTCTTCAGAGCGCTTGGACGGTTTCTTAAAGGCACTCATTCAAATCCCGCTTTGTTACTCAAACTCACTAGAATTCGACTCCGCGCTTTATGTTGTTACGAGAAAGAAAATTAAAATAGGTAATGAGAATCGACTTCACAACCTTCACGTTAACTGTAAGATTTATTATCACTTAGCCAAGATCGCATGAAATTTAAAATAACTTCCAATATTATTTATTATTTATATTCCGTTATTATTTTCTAAGAGACGTTTACATCAGTAATGATGAACTAGACCCTGAATAATATCAAATAAAGTAAAACCTTGAACTTCAAAGGAAATCAAAAATATTCTTGGCACAATATTTAGCTCAAAATTAACAAAACGTCAATCATTTAAAATTATTTTGTAATACATCAAGGTCGTGTTTTAGAACACAAAATTGAGTATAGACGTACCACCTCTTTGTTTCAGCTATAACATTTGTCTTTGTTAAATTATTTTTGGTAGTAGAAACAAGACACAAGCGTGTGACTGTTAACGCAATAGATTGTGGGTACGATCCCCAATCGAAGAAATGAAATATTTATTATTTTTACATTCAATATTTAATATTTTAATTTCTTCCGTCTGGTAACAAGGTAAAAAGTGCGGCGTTGAGTTCCGCCACTCAACACGCAATGCCACAAATTCGGCGGAAGCGGGCGGAACTTAACCGTGTGAACTTAACAGTAGATTCTCAGATTCCATCTGCTTACCCTGCCATGTTCGGGATACAGCATGAAACTAAAAAAAAGGATATTAAAATAACTATTTAGTCAAAAGCTAGTCAAAAAGAATCAATAAAGAAATATACATTATAACCAGTAAACACACGAAGCCATCATGGCACAGGGGCAGAAGCGTGCGACTTTAAACAGTAAAGGAAAATCATTTAATATGTAAATATATACTTTAACTTCTTTGCAATTGCCTCATTAGCAATGCACAGCGTTTTTATTAATTTCTTCTTAGGCTCTTGTTACAACTTATATTTATTTTGTTAGATAAAAGCTTCGACGTCAACGACACAAATAAGTGAAAAGGTGTTTAGATCGCTTGGACAATTTCAAAGAAATGCGGGTTCAAATCCCGTTATGTTTTAATTTATATATGTTTTCTTATAAAGAATTGTTCTTTTTAAGTGAGAAATTTCGCTTAAAAAACATTTTTTTCTAATTAATAAATATAATTTTCTCTTGCCAAAAGATTATAAGTATTTTTCTTGTATAACAGAAAATAAAAGTCTCAGCTAGATGAGAACCAATGGCTTAGTTGGTCAGAGCGTTTGGACGATGTCCAAAAGGCACGGTTTCTAATCTGGCTATGGTCAAATTTTCATACGATACCTAAAAAAATAATAACTTACAATATTTAACTTTATTATTAGAAAGTATAAATATAATAATGAACACCGTATTACAAAAAGCAGCAATTTCACGAATATTCTTTACACCTAATTCTCTGATTATTGCATATTAAGTGGCGGAACTCAACGCCGCGTTTCCATTAGAGCCGAAAATGACAGTAAAATCAAAACAAATATTTCTACATTTGTCACATCTGTTTAATTTGATAGGTACTTTGTACTGCGGTTTGACCTTGCCTTAAATCGATAACGCTATGCTATCTCATTTATTCACTTTCACGTAA